>JACXGJ010000206.1:19280-156672 GCA_016801105.1 Esox niger | reverse complement strand
CTTTCCCACCCCCTCTTCTTCCACCATCTCTCTCCTTCTAATCCTCTTTCCCACCCCCTCTTCTTCCACCATCACTCTCCTTCTATACCACTTTCCCGCCTCCTCTTCTTCCACCATCGCTCTACTTTGCTTCCTCCCCCTCTTCAGAAAAAGCATCGTCCTCCTCACCGCTGGTCATCAGTGCCCAGTCATGGAGGATGACACAGAGGTCTTGTCGTGCTGCCTTTTGTTCTCAGACTAGCTACAGGTCACTCTGGGGTCACAGGAATCTGAACACATCCAGTTGTCTGGCGTTCCCAGCTGACACTAGGCTGACACATGAAGTAGAGGATAATGGAGTGTAGTCATTCAGTCGTAGTGTCCAAGCATCTATACGATGAGCCTTCATGCCAAGCTCCCCCTTCATCCTCCTCTCTTGCTCACCTCCGGAGCAGTAAGATGCTAATACAGATTGTGTGTGTGCGTGTCACGTCCCCAGATGTTTGACTGGATCATGCACAATAAGGGCCTGTTCCTGACCAGCTACACAGAGATAGGAGGGAACCACAAGCACGCTGGCGAGCTGCAGACGCAGCACAACCACTTCGCCATGAACTGTATGGTAAGAACACACCCTCTCCTGGTCAAATCAATGCACTTCCACATTATCGCTCACCTCGCCGGCGGCACTTGCCACCAAAAAGTCGACTGTGTGGTGTGATATGCTGTAGCGTACTGGTAGTCGTCAACAGTCGCCTGGCTGTCTTCTCAGTACTGCGTGCTATGTGAGGACCAGGTGCCGTGTGAGGTAGTGTTGGAGGCTTCTGTCAGCCATTATGGAACAGGTTAACAACAAAATGCAGTCTGGTACTGTGCTGCCTTAGAAACCATGACCACTGTCACACACGTACACATTTCATGGAGTCTAGTGCTCTGTGACTAAGGACTAGAAATTACGTTTTTAATGTGTTTGTGTTTGTGTGTGGGCCCTAGCTGTGTCCTTTAGGAGAAAAGAAGATGGTATACCACTTGGTCTCCATGCCCTCTGTTCGTATTTCCCATCCTCTTTCCCTGGTCCGGCCCTCCCCTGTGCCCTGTCCTGAACAGGCTGTGGGTATCCAGTCTTGGCTTCTCTCAGCTGCCCATGACTCCAGCATGGAGGAATTCAAGCTCTAGCTTTTTGTTGTTTGTTCTTGTTCTGCCCTGTTTTTCTCCATTTACAATTTTGTGACATCCATTCCCAGATTATGGCCTTCTGTTATCGTAACTCCACCGCAAGGTTAGGGGAGACAAACCTGGAGTTCTCTGCGATACATGGTGTCCTCAGCGATACATGGAGTCCTCAGCGATACATGGAGTTCTCTGCGATACATGGAGTCCTCTGCGATACATGGAGTCCTCTGCGATACATGGAGTCCTCTGCGATACATGGAGTCCTCAGCGATACATGGAGTCCTCAGCGATACATGGAGTTCTCTGCGATACATGGAGTCCTCTGCGATACATGGAGTTCTCTGCAGTACATGGAGTTATCTGCAGTACATGGAGTTATCTGCAGTACATGGAGTTATCTGCAGTACATGGAGTTCTCTGCGATACATGGAGTTCTCTGCGATACATGGAGTTCTCTGCGATACATGGAGTCCTCTGCAGTACATGGAGTCCTCTGCAATACGTGTATTTTCCTTGCACACGCGCTGAAGGTGTTGACATTCCTTGGCCCAAAACTGTCAACCCTTACGGACATCCACACCTACCCCCTGGTGTAGTGCTGTGAGACTTATACAACTGCTCAGATTTGAGGCCCTGCTATTGGTATCGAATGGTGGTCTATTACTGTAAAGGTTACTCCTAGTACACTGGAAGTAGTCTTTTTATATGACATTGTCACTGTGTAGATGCTCGACCCACCAGGTTGTCTGGGTTCCATGCGATGCTGTGTGGGCTTTTAGAGACACATCTATGTCAGCTAACAGTTCCATACGGAAATGATCACTGCTAGTCTGTTGCTGTCTGAATCGTCTATTGTGTTTATCTACTTTCATGTCATTTCCGAGATTCAAGTCTAGAATTCTATTTGGAAATTAGTTTAGCTTTGTACCTGCATCAACTGGAATTGGCTTGAAGCGGTTACACTTTTGATCTTTTGATATGCTGTCTCCCCTGCTTGTTGAAGGTCTCAGTAGGGAATGTTGTCCCCTGTGGATCCCTCCCAACCCATAAGACAGGCAAAATCACGCATCAAAGACATTATTATCATCATGAATACAATAAATGCCAAAAGATGAAACAAGTGAAAATGCAGTTAGTAACAGTCATTCTATTTGCTTGGTTACATTGACCTGGCTGTGTATTTTCACTGTTATTTTTCCAGGCTAAGCACACGTTCTTACTTATACCACTGAGCAGGGCGCAGTCAGGGTTACCTGTCTATGTCAGCTCAGGGAGTAGATCTAGCAAACTTTCATTTACTGTCCCAGCCTCGCTTGACAACTAGTCCACCCTGCTATCTACAGAGCTAGCTAAAGTTGGCTAGCAAGTGACAAGAATGTTAGCAAGCCTACATGGCATCCATTTTTGACAACCATCTTTTTTACCTAGTAAATGTGCAAAAAGCATTAATTACTGTATTGCGTTTTTAATAACATGACCAAAATAACCGCATTTTCATCTGGTCAAAAATGTAGTGCATTTATATCAAATCTTTATCATGTGCTTCACTAACAGCCGATGTCGACTAACAGAAAAATGTACAGCTCATTTCCCTATGAATACATAAAATACCTTTTTTACTGGAAGTCCAAAAGGAGTTATTTTAATATGTTGGCTGCACTTTATAAACGCTGTGAGGCACGAGAGTGAATGGATTGACTGGCCCTCCAATGTCACGTCAACAGCACAATTTACCAGTGATTGTATATATATACCACACACCTCAATATGGTTGGTTAACTGGAGTGGATGATTGGATACTATGAAATTGGGGAGACAAAAAAATCCTCTTTTAGCATAATCTGGTTTGTAGATGTTTATCAAGTCTTTTGTGCTGAGCCAGCCTAGCTTGTTTTGAGAGGCTGACACACTGGGCCTAGTGGGACAGTAGGATTGACCCGGACCAGCCTGACCACACTCAGACACAAATTACTGTGCATGACTTCACCAGGGTGCAGTGTCAACGACTGGCAGGAAGGCCCCGTCTCCCCACTCCGCCCTCCCAGACTAGCTGTCTACCACCATCCCTCTCCCCCTCCCGCCCTCTCTCTCTCCATCCCTCCAACCTTCTTCTTTTTCTTCCTCCCTCTGCCTTTCTTCCGCCACCCGCCCTCCCCTCCGCCCCTTCTCCTCTTCCCCTTCTTCCCCAGGATACGCTGCTTCCTGTTGACTACAAAGACTTTATCACACCATTGTATTGGGGAGTTAGAGCTTATTGATGCCAATAACCACGGTGGTTAAAATGTGTGTCGGTGCGTGCGTGGTCTGGTCCGTGTGAGGGTTCACGTTCTCACAATAAATGTATGGTGGACAGCAGTAGTTCATTGTGTTCACTTTGTTTTGCTCCCGTATTTCTGACAAGAATGGGGGCTAACGCTAGCGAACACTGCTAATTATCATCATCTATGACTTGGTCATTTGTAATATGCAGTATGTAAACTAAATGTATTGAGACATGAACGTAGTCTGCCCCCTAGGGTGATGTTGTATAATGACAGTGATTTTACTGAAGGAGGAATGTGCCCTTGACTATTAACAGAAATTCAATACCAGTTCAATAGAAAAGCAGATGGCCGTCCGATAGGGGCATCATGAAAGCCTTTTTATAATGTGTCATCATGGAAATACTATATTGAACATGGGATGTCATTGTGGCTTAGTGGATCTTAATGTGAAATTGAAATAACTCGAATGCCTTTCTGTCATTCTCTTTCTATTTTGGACAATGGCAGCCAGTCACTCCAGGTGGTTCCAGTCGAAAACATTCTACCCACTCAACCCTCATTTAGATCCTGGGTCAGCCTCCTGGGCTCGGGCTCTGAAATGGCACTCTATTTCATACCTGGGGCACATCCTGCGACCCAAGTTGTCCCAAAGGTCATGCAGCATATAGGGGGTGGTTTGGGTAGCAACCTTGGGTTCTGAGTTCTGCCATGTCCTTCATTACCGAGTCAGTCTCATTGATTACTTGTCACTGATACATCCTGGTCAGCCTAATCCTTCTCATCTGATACTGCCTGTTTGTGTACACTGAAAACACCATTGAGCGTTGTCATATTATGTGCCTGTGTCTCACTCTGCTCTAACCCCTCTGGTGGACCAGTCCCTTTGCTGCAGATGCTAGCAAATACGTCCTCATTTTCTGTTGTTCTGAATTTCCCAAGTTTGGCATATGCATGTGGAAATGGATTCTGTGAGGCGTTGTGACTGGTCTGAGCTGAGGTCCTTTGCTCTCTGCTCTGTGGTAGGCTGCTGTGTGTTGTGTGGAATGTGATTGGCCAGTACATGCTGTGCTTGACCCTGTGTTTCCTTTCACTTTAACCTGCGTCCTCCAGGAGTTTTACATTAAGCCTGGCCCCCGTTTTCTCCCTCTGCCGGCAAAGCTCCGCTCCTTTCTGCCTTTTCATATTGGGGAATGTTGATATCTCTGGCTGCTTGTATGCCTCTATCTGTCTGTCTGTTTGCTTGATCAGCTCTGCAGTTCAAACATGGATATTCTCCCCCACTGTGGATTAGTTCGGAGGATTCACCCAGCACTAAATGCACACTGCTGTTTCGGGTGGTTCATTTAGATTAAAAAAACTCAAAGACCTGTCATTGTTTCAGCCAATGCTAATTGAATGCTAGCAGTCCTGCCTGTAAAATTAAGTAATTACTTGATGTTTGCTGATCCATGTCTATCTTGCCACAACAGCTTTCAGTACCAAAATACAAGGGAAATGTTTTTCTTTTGTTTGTGTGTGTGTGTGTGAGTATGTCAGTGTGTGCAGTAGGATGATGCTGACAGCGTCAGGGTATACATTGATCCCTGACAGAGAAAGGGCTGGTCAGTCCTGCATTAGATTTTCAGGCATTGAAGTCTCATCCACTGTGAGTGTGTGTGTGTGTGTGTGTGTGTGTGTGTGTGTGTGTGTGCGCATGCAAAATGCTGCCTTGCGAGCAGCGGCGAGCATTGCGGCCTTAAGCCCTGTTATCACCACGGTGACACGGGGGACAAAGGAGAGGGAGGAACTGGTGACCCATGACTGAACCTCCTTTCTGTCTGGGCGGATCAGGCCTCCCCTCCCACTGAGGGCTGCCTGAATGGAAGCATCTGGTCATGTGATCCGCCTGGAGAGACTTGGTCCCCGGGTGGAGCCACTCACCTCGCTACGCCTCTCCTCAGGATAACTGACATCAGCTGCCTGCTTCACGTTCACTGGCGTCTTCCCCTCAGCCTCTGGCCACACTGTGACTCACAGCTGGGTTTTTATTCACTACACTTCTGCAGTTCTCACACATTTTTGGCCTGATCTTTTTATTTATTTTCTTTACATGACCAGCATTTCTTTTGGTTTCACAAGGCAGATACTTGCACAGTAGTAGCGCTTCCATCGGTCACTTCCCAGTGTTTCTCACTTCACTCTACCAGAAGAAAGTAGAGGCCCCAGGCTATATAGAATGGTTCTCATCTCATGACTAATCGTCTCTCTGGGTGTTTTGTGTTTGACTTGGAATCGGTATGTGTGTGCGTGTGTGCGAATGTTGGTGTGTTGATTTACAGGGTATGGGTGTTGGGGGGGGGGTCTTACCAATATACCAGCCATTTGCAGATCTGTCTGTCCACAGCATATCTGACTAACCATTAACCTCACCCTGTCTCCTCTGTCCTCCTAGAATGTCTATGTAAATATCAAGCGGATCATGTCAGTGGGGAACCGGCTGTTGGAGTCTGGCCACTACGCGTCACAGCAGATCCAGCAGATCTCCAGTCAGCTGGAGCAGGAGTGGAAGGCCTTTGCCGCTGCCCTGGATGAACGCTCCGCCCTACTGGAGATGTCTGCTGCTTTCCACCAGAAGGTTGACCAGGTCAGGAGGACCAGTGTTTACACACACACACACACACACACACACACACACACACACACACACACGCACACGCACCCTCCACCACCTGTTATAGCTCTTTTCTGGAACATTTAATCTAGCATTGCTTGAGGAGAGTCTGGATTGTAGGCCTATTTATGTATGTACGCGTTTGTTGTTTCAAGTGAAGGTTGTCAAACAGTTTTTAGTGTCATGTTAAGGATGTTGATATGTATTTGTGTCTACCCTGTTTGTGTAATCTGAGACCTCTGTGGACCAGTAGGGGGCTGGCTATGAAGGGAGACATACAGAGAGCGACACACTAAGAGAATCAGATGAGATTATGCCTATGGCTTCATCTCTGTATCATTATACTCTGTACTTCCCGTTTTACGTCTCTCCCACAGATGTAAATGTTATATATAACTCCTAATGTCACTGCAGGACGCTCCTGATGCTGAGGCTATATGTAGCCATGTACTCAGTTTCATTGTGTTACCAGGTTTCGGTCTGTTCACGTTTTGTCAGTATACTTTTTTGGGGGTACATTAGCAGTGATTAATCATGTTTCATCCGTCTTAGTCTCAATCCTTCTGGAAAGTGTTCAAGTAATATAACAAGACATTAAGAAAGAGCTTCATATACCTGTACATGATGTGCCCGTACATTATATACCTGACATGATGCACCTGTTCATTATATACCTGACATGATGCACCTGTACATTATATACCTGTACATGATGCCCCTGTACATTATATACCTGTACATTATATACCTGACATGATGCACTTGTACATTATATACCTGTACATTATATACCTGTACATGATGCACCTGTACATTATGCACCTGTACATTATATACCTGTACATTATGCACCTATACATGATGCACCTGTACATTATATACCTGTACATGATGCACCTGTACATTATATACCTGTAGATTATATACCTGTACATGATACACCTGTACATTATATACCTGTACATTATGCACCTGTACATGATGCACCTGTTCATTATATACCTGTACATTATATACCTGTACATGATGCACCTGTACATGATGCACCTGTACATTATAAACCTGTACATGATGCACCTGTACATTATATACCTGTACATGATGCACCTGTTCATTATGTAACTCCGAACCCTGAACTCCAATGCAAAGCCTAAAATTGCCTATGTAGTTTGTAAAACTGAACAAATGTTCTCGCTTTGCCAATGTCCTCGCTGTGCCAAATGTTCAAGGTTTTGCTATACTTTTACTCTTCTTGTGAGAATGATTTATGTGAATGCAATCCAATTCTAACGTTTACCACAAGTCTAAAATGTCTTTATTGACTGTTTAGTTATGTGTGTTTTTCTCCTGCAGTACATGAGCAATGTGGAGCCATGGTGTAAGGGTTGTGGAGAAGGAGACCTGCCCTCTGAACTACAGGACCTAGAGGACACCATCCACCATCACACTGGACTCTACGAACACATTACCACTGCATACTCTGAGGTACCTACTTTAAAACGCCTTCATCTGAAGAACATCTGTGAATTCTGCCGCCATCTTCAACCGCTCATGGAGTGATTTCTTGGCTACAGTAATGCATAGTTACATTTGAACCTTGGAATCGCTGCTCTCTTCAACAGGTGAGCCAAGATGGCAAGTCTCTATTGGACAAGCTGCAGAGGCCTCTGACCCCTGGCAGTGCTGATTCGCTAACGGCCTCAGCCAACTATTCCAAGGCTGTTCACCACGTGCTGGACATCATCCACGAAGTGCTGCATCACCAGAGACAGCTGGAAAATATCTGGCAACACCGCAAGGTCCGGCTACACCAGCGTCTGCAGCTATGCGTCTTCCAACAGGATGTCCAGCAGGTACACACACAAACACACAATGACACACAACCAGACACACACACCGATCTTGGTCCACTAGCATCATTGTGGTTTGCTAAATCTGCAGTATGTAGAATCGGACCGATAGAATGGTGATTCTGCGTAGCATTTAGCCATCTCCACTTTCTTCAAAGTGTTTTTCAGTGGCTCCTGGTGTTTTTAAGTGAAATCTGTTATCTACATGAGTGCTTCACAGGCCCATGAGATTAGGACTGAGATGATTTACCGCACAATGCCCTGTGGGCAAGCGCCCTATTCACTTTCTCTCTCTGTCTCTCTCGTTCTCTCTCCTGATAGGTGGTGGTTGCCATGGTAATGTAATTTATGGCCACGCAATGTGTTGCATGTCCCATTGAAAGTTGCTCTCGAAGAGGAGAGACCTTGAATAAAACATAATCAAAATAATGTTCATTATGTCAGCATTAATACCGCAATGTGACAACCGGCCATCCATCTGTCCGATAGATAATAAGGCAATTATTAGCCGGCACATGTTTTTAGTCCGTAGAAATGCTGACACATTGGTCTGTAATGGATTATGGATTTCCTTCTTCAGAGTTTTCCTTTTAAAATTGCCACGCTCGTATCCCAAATGCACCCGGCCGAAAGGCCCTGGTAAAAAATAGTGTGCTAGATAGGGAGTAGGGTCCCATTTGGGATGGTGCCCGGGACTTGATTGGGTGACACAGGGCAGAGGGCGGGTCTGACTGTGAGGTCATTACAGTATGTTATGGCAGCAGTACTGGACCAAACAGGGCCTTGATGAAGCTGTCACAATTCCATTCCGACCACAAGTCCCCATGCTCCCCCTTGTGTCACAGCAAAGCACATCAAAGCAGGCCATACATCCACAAAACATTCCCGTTCATAAGCTAGTGATCAACTCCCCGGGATTCAGACCGTATCCATTTTCAATTAAATGTTTGAGTTGACTTGAGTCAGAGTGGCTGCAGATTCAACTTTTCGGGAGCTTCCTGAAGCTTCGATGCCACCAGTCCCAAATGCCACCAGTCCCTCATTCTATAAACAAACGCATCATGATCTATAAATAGAAAATGCGGTCCAGAAATGTAATTCAGAATCTTCAAACAAACAAATTTAAAATTCACAATCAAATACTTTACTGTAAATATGAAACATGATCTGCAATCGGAATTCAAAATATGCAAACAATTTTCATCACAGGAAAAAGTATTTGTGAGTGACATTTTAATTTGTGATACGTATCGTGTTTGTGGAGAGCAAACTGTTTGTAGATTGGTTCCTGTTTGTTTACATAATTTTGACGCAAACATTTTGCATTGGATTCGATTGGATTTCACATGGGCATGCATGGCTTCCAGTGGCACTGGGTCACTGGGTGCTTATGTTGATGTGACCGAAGCAGCTGAATGAATTTTACAGTGTACATGGATATATTGTATGCTCAGATTCAGCTAAATTCAGGAGAACAGACTCGAGCGTGAGTGTTGAGCAGCCCATCAAAGCTGAGAGTTAGTACTTTAACCTCTTAGTTGTTCAGAAAAAAGCCTTATGGACAGCAGTGATTAATCTCCCAGCATGGGCTACCTCCCCATGTCCACTTATGTTGGTCTCATGTACCCCGCAGCTGTTTGTTAATGGACACCCATGAGCCCTTATTCAAGTGTCCCAATAGTGTCCTTCTCTAGGTATGACCAATTCTCACTCTCTTGGCTTTGTGTGTTTATGTGTGTTTGTTTTCTTTCTGTGTGTGTGTGTGTGTGTGTGTGTGTGTGTGTGTGTGCGAGCAGGTGTTAGACTGGATAGAGAACCACGGTGAAGCATTCCTCAGTAAGCACACAGGAGTAGGAAAGTCCCTGCACAGAGCTCGAGCCCTGCAGAAGAGACATGAGGACTTTGAGGAGGTGGCCCAGGTGACCAGTCACACACACAGAAAGAGTTGGAGAACGTATCACCCTGTGTGTAGTAGAAGCCGTAGGTCCATGGAAATATCTATAACGTGTCCTCTGATGCTCCCTGTCCAGAACACGTACACTAACGCCGACAAGCTGCTGGAGGCGGCTGAGCAGTTGGCCCAGACGGGGGAGTGTGATCCAGAGGAGATCTACCAGGCGGCCCACCAGCTGGAGGACCGCATCCAGGACTTTGTCAGGAGGGTGGAGCAGCGCAAGGTCCTGCTGGACATGTCTGTGGCCTTCCACACACACGTCAAAGAGGTGCGAAGACGGCTCTTTGGATGTACAGTGTGTACTGTTCAAAGAGTCCTACTCAATATATTCACATGGTCCACATGGTGAACCGTGGAGCTGTAGATTGGGTAATCAATCTGCGGCACTCTCCCCCAAGTACTAAATTGCACGTGCATTTGATGAACGTTGCTCAGACAGTTGTGTCTGTTGAGATCTGTTATATCCTTGGTGTAATAGTGACACACCTCTGGAGGTGGTAAGGGCTATCTGATGTATGAACAACTCCATGTCTACTCACCAGCTGGAAAGTTTGATTGCTACTTTAAAGTAGCCCCTGGGCATAGTGTTGTGTAAGACATAACAACCGGGGAAAGGAAGAGGGTTAATACGGGAGTAAATGAAGAATTGATTACACCAGTACTACCCACCGCCTACACACTGAACAGGAGTGTGGAAGTGGGTGTGTTACATCGTCTGTGCTGTGTTTGTGGATGGGCTGATCAGTCACAACTGACTGAACCTACTGACCCCCTTTTTGTTTCGGACATTCTTCTTGCTGTAACTATTCATTTTTATTTGGGTGAAAATTGCTTCTAGTTTGATAGCTGCGCTTGTGAATTCGTATTTCATTCCATTTACCCATATTTAAGAGCTGGTACACATTTGTCGCTTAAAAACAAAGTGTATTGTCAATATGAAAACATGAATATCAGCTGTAATATAAAAAAACAACTTGAAAACTGTGTTGTTCCAATTTGTGTAGGCCTAAACAAACAGCACCGGTCTATAAAGTCCAGCCTATATTCTGAACTATGTTTTGACAGTTATATCATCTGTACAGTACATGACTCACACAAGTTGGTTGCTGGTGGTATTCATACGAATTCATCATTTCTTTAATACGTCCATATGGTGCAATTACAGCCATCTGTCGTATAGAGGTGGTTGGGTAACACCAGGCTTTTCTCCAGTATTATTAGCTTGTGTTGTTATCCACTCTTTGTGTGTTATTATGGAAAAATAGAGTTGTATGAAGTGGAAAATAACCATGGCCCCATCCCAAGTGGTTTCCTATTCCCTACATAACACACGTTTCAGACCAGAGCCCTGTGGGAGCTGGTCAGTTGTAGTGCACTGTGGAGTAGTGACATTTGGGAGGCAAATAACAAGCCATGGGTGGTAGATTGAGCCGGAAGTGTCCTACCCGCTGGTACAGGTTCTTTGGTTTGGCCAATAAAACCAGATGGTTAATCTTGGGCACAGTGATTCAAGCGCTCATAACACTTCTCTTCCCCCTCTACATCTCTTTCCATCCACTGCTTTATCTTGTCATCTTTTTTTTACTTTCTGTATGGTAGCAGCCAGCTACTGTGTTTTATTAGGGCTTTTACAGCACAACAAGTTGTCCTATGCTGGCCTTGGAGCCCTCTGTCTCTCTGATTGGTTGACTTGTCTGCCGGTCACCTTGTGCCCGTGCAGCTGTGGACGTGGTTGGAGGAGCTGCAGAAGGAGCTGCTGGACGACGTGTACGCCGAGTCGGTGGAGGCGGTGCAGGACCTGATCAAACGCTTCGGCCAGCAGCAGCAGACCACCCTGCAGGCCACGGTCAACGTCATCAAGGAGGGAGAGGACCTCATCCAGCAGCTCAGGTAGCACGCTGTCCACGGCCCCTTCATCCCACCCTCGTCCCACGCTCGTCCCACCCTAGAAATGTGAAGTACTAGATCTGGGCTAATATACCACCTGCATTCATAGTAATAAAAGGTTTTTGGTGTTTATTTTTAACCGTGCAGCGTTGTAGAGCAATAGAACTGTCCCCCTAGGCAGCATTTACCCCACTGCTGAGAGACATTGTTAGCGGCACCGCACGCTTCTAACCGGCAGCAGCGTTGGGTTTTAGCTTCCAGAAACATGTTCTATGATACGGCTGTTTCAGCACTGTGAATGTAATTCACTTTAATTCATTAACTATCTGATCCCGGTATCCACACAGAGACTCGGCTATCTCCAGCAATAAGACGCCCCACAACAGCTCCATGGCCCACATTGAGAGTGTCCTTCAGCAGCTTGATGAGGCCCAGGCCCAGATGGAAGAGCTTTTTCAAGAGAGGAAGATCAAACTGGAGTTGTTCCTGCAGCTGCGGATCTTTGAGAGGGACGCCATCGATGTAAGTGGCCCCTCCACACACACAGTGGCCATTGGCTGACCCTTGTTCTCAATTGATCAGGAAATCATCTCTCAGCGTTTTTACCGTTTGATGTATGATAAGCTGGCTTGTCCTGGACTATAAAGAGCAGGCATTGTATCCAAAGATGGCCTGATGAATTTTCCCTGTGATGTTATAGATAGGTAAACTGGCAGTTTTACTCCATGCTTGTTTCCAGTTTGTTTGAACAATGGACAGTGGAATTTCTATTTTCTAGGTGAATTGAATTGAGTTTATGTGGTGATTCACTGAGCTAGCTGTTCTCTCTCTGGTTCTTATTACTGTAGCTCTGTTATCTGCTAGTGTTAGGCAATGAGTCCCTACTGGGAGACTGAAAAAGAGTCATGCGGTTGTTATTCTAATCCGTCTCTGTCCTGTTTAAACATTAAAGCAGCAGCACAGTATTCGATGAAAAATATCGACTCACATCCCAATTAGGCTTTAGATTCGGCAGCCTTTTTCATTATGAAGCCTGGAGCTCTGACGAGGCAGTCGGGTATTAATGGAGTTATTGTGCTGAGGTGATGAGTCAATTAATTGTGCGCGTGGTTGGGGGCGGGCCTACCTGAGTTGCTGTGACAACAGGGTCATTAGAGAACAGATCAGGAGGACGGTTGGTTGGTGTCACAGTATGTTGTCCGCAGTGCATTTGCACATTACAACACTTCGGGTTACCTTGTACTAATGTTCCTGTTCATAATAATCGTCTCATGCCTTCTCCCAGGTGGAAACCCGCAGTCAGTGCATGGAACCTTGTGCTCGGAACAAACTGCTCCTTGCCTGTCTGCACATGTAGCTCATCTCCCGCTGAACTGTACTGCCACCACATGTGCTGAAAGAGACCGTAGCCGAAGTTCTGTAATACTGTATGTTTACCTCCTAGGTCTAGAATTGGGATTCCTTCTGAACTCACGGCATTATATATTGGAGGAGAGTCAGTATGACACTGTAAAAAGACATGTCAATCAGTCAGTCAGTATGACCCTGTAGAAAGGCATGTCAATCAGTCAGTCAGTATGACCCTGTATAAAGGCACGCTGGAGGGAGGGAGTTATTTTTCCCCAGTTCCTTCCTTGTCCCACAGAAGGTTAGGTAGCTCACTCTTCATCAGGCGAGGCAGGGGTAGGCTTTCCCAGTCAGTTCCGCAGCAGGATTTGGGGCCGCTGAAAGCCAGCCAGGACCCCAGGAGGAAGTGAAGATGGCATGTCTGCTTCACTCTGCAATGTAAGAGCAGCCCAGCATGGTAAGTGCCTCCTGGTATCTCGATAGAAAGGAGAGAAGAGGAGAGTGGCAGATGAAGAGAATTTGTTGAAAGGACTAAAGGCTTGTGGTATTTACGCCTGGGAGCTTTACCTAGCTGTCATTCAGCCTGCTTCAATGTGCTTATGAGTTAAGTGAATATCACTACCATGGAATGTGAGCAAGATGTTTTCAAGAGAGATTTATGAGTTATTGGATTTGTTCTTGCTTTTTTTTTAGTTGTAGCTCTCCAGACTGCATGAGAACATTTTTGAGGCTTTGGTGCAAAATATAGGAAGATAGTCTTAATGAGTGGACCTATAGACATCTATTGGTGGCAAATGTACAGTGTGTTTATATGGTTGTCAGGTAGTGCATGGTTGCTAAATGGCATCTATTACATGCTGACATTAACTGTTGTATGCTTTCCTTCATCTCATCTACAAGCAGTATTTTACTGTAAATCTTGGCTGTGTGCCGTGTTCAAAGGAGAGACTGTTCTCAACCCCAGAAATTCTGTATGAATACTGGTGATGCAGTCACTTTGTAAAATACATAAAAAGTTGTTCTGTTTTGTTCCTGTGTTTACTCTGTAGATCTGAGTGGTACGACTTCTAGGGTTATGAATGACCTGGTTGTTGAAAGGCCATTGGTTGATCAAAATAATGCTGAACATGACTATACAGGTCTTCTGCTTCAGTGCTCTGCTACAGTATGGTTACAGTAAATGATAGACCTATTCAGACAGAAAGTACTTCTGTCAAAGACCGGATGTTGCATCTTTGTCACATGTAAAAATGCCATGGGTGTTTTTTTATACATGAAAAACAACAAGGTGGCTATACTGATCCAGTTAGCAAATTGCTTCACCTAAATTATAAAGGCTTTCTGTGCCTTTTACATTATCTCCAGGCTAAACTGACGCTTAACCTAAATAATAAAGGCTTGGTTTGGCTGTTAAATTATCTCCAGGCTAAACTGGCACCCTGAGTTTTTGTGTACTTCCAGCCAGTAGTTGCATTTTTTGTACAGTATGTACAATGTCAACGGATTTTGTACAACTGCATGCATGTCGAGCAATAGGTTATGTCCTGAATTATTTTTCTATATGGGATGATGATTTTGATATGGAGCATAAGTAGAAATAAGTTTGTTGCTTTCCATTCCTTTTTCCAGGGTATAAAGTATACTGAATCGAAGTACTCTAGCCAAGGCTATTTAAATTTTTTCTAAAATGATTCAAAAAGTATACAAAAATCGGAATGAAAAAAATCTGCCACTTTTCCACAAACAACATTTTGCTGATGTGACGCAGTGCAAGATGACGTAGTGAACACAAAGCATTGTTCTTCTTACTTTGTCTCTATTACAACACATCACATTAAACTCCAGTAGTTTTGTGACAAAACGTGTTGCTTTACGTTTCCACTGTGGTCTTGGCTTCTTTGCTGTAGCGGTGGTGTAGGGCTGCATAGTGAGGTGATTATGGATGAGAGAGGGGTTGTCCTTTGTGAAACATGAAGTCACCAGAGTACGACACTCAAGGACCACACTACATAATAATCATGTGAAGTCAACTTTACTTTATTGTGAGGATTATTTTTTCAATATTTGTTTATATTCACTCTTCATTTTGCATTCAGTCCCACTATGTAGAACAAACATTTTTTTATTAATATTTTAACATTTTACCTGATTTTGCTCTTGGTCTCAATATAGAATCATGTAGTTAAAGTTTAGCAACAGTATAGTATGAAAACAGTATAGTATGGTTGTATAGTAAAAATATTGTTTAAGTACAGTAGCGTGCACTATAACTACAGTACAGTATAGTGCGTTATAATAGCAGTACAGTATAGTGCCCTGTGATAACAATAGAGGGAACTATAATAAAGGTATAATAACAGTAGTGTAGTGCATTAATGACAGTATAATAACTATGCAGTACAGTGCCCTATAATAACAGTAAAGTATAGTGCACTATAATGACAGGACAGTAACAGTACAGAATGGTGGAGTTTTTGTAGTGTTACAACAGTATACTATAGTAACAGTATATTATTGTAAAAGTACATTAAAGTTAAAGTATATTATAGTAGCCATGTAGTTTACTGAACATAACACAAAATCTAAGGATGTATTATTCTACTCTGTATTTTTCTTGTCATAGAGGACTCTTTTACAGCACTGTTGAAAAAGAAATGCTGGTCTCATAATATGGCATACCTTAATTGGTTGTACAGAAAGTATTTACATCTGCTGCATTCAAGCCTATTTTTACATTTCTGTGAGTGACATGTTAATCAGAATTTCAGTTGCTGAAGTGTACAAGTCTGATCACGATGTGTCTGTTCGGCCTGGTGAAAATAGTATTGAATGAGCACCAATAAGATTGAGCAATAAGGCCCCACTTGTGTTATTTGACAGCTGAATTTAGCTCAATCTTTTATATTAAATATAGGCTGGGCTCCAACAGTTGCAGAAGCTGGCTTTCCAGTGCCCATGGATTTATAGGCAGTTTTGGTCATGCAATTACAATGTAACTGGGTTCAATAGGCTACATATAGACATACAAACAGCACAAGCGCAATGAGTAAGGAATGAGAAATTGAAAGCAGCAGTGTGTTAAGATATCATCCCAGTGCTCTAATAATGCTGCAGCGTGGGTTAAGATATCTTCCGTTGCTCTAATAATGCTTCAACATGGATTAAGATATCGTCCGGTGCTCTAATAATGATACAGTGTGGCTTACGATATCATCCGGTGCTCTAATAACGATACAGCGTGGGTTAAGGTATCGTCCGGTGCTCTAATGATACAGCGTGGGTTAAGGTATCATCCGGTGCTCTAATAATGATACAGCGTGGGTTAAGGTATTGTCCGGTGCTCTAATAATGATGCAGCGTGGGTTAAGATATCGTCCAGTGCTCTAGTAATGATGCAGCGTGGGTTAAGATATCATCCGGTGCTCTAATAATGATGCAGCGTGGGTTAAGATATCGTCCAGTGCTCTAGTAATGATGCAGCGTGGGTTAAGATATCATCCGGTGCTCTAATAATGATACAGCGTGGGTTAAGATATCATCCGGTGCTCTAATAATGATACAGCATGGGTTAAGGTATCGTCCGGTGCTCTAATAATGATACAGCATGGGTTAAGGTATCATCCGGTGCTCTAATAATGATACAGCATGGGTTAAGGTATCGTCCGGTGCTCTAATAATGATACAGCATGGGTTAAGGTATCGTCCGGTGCTCTAATAATGATACAGCATGGGTTAAGGTATCGTCCGGTGCTCTAATAATGATACAGCGTGGGTTAAGATATTGTCCGGTGCTCTAATAACAATACAGCGTGGGTTAAGACCGAAGTTAAAAAGCCCTTCCTAGTCACTAAATCTGGATATGTGCTGCTGCCTTTGCATACCAATGCTGATCAGTGATCAACACATAGTGGAATCTTTTACTGAAAGGCAAACTACTGTAAAAGCCCTCCGACCCCTTGACTTGCTCCACATTTAGTTAAATTTGTCTACACAAACACAATGTTGTGTGTAGACCATCAGTCTACACACAACATTCCATTATGTAAAAGCCATTTTTGGTTTTTAAACATCTCATGTACTCAGGCCTTTTATTCAGCATTTTGTACACCCGCCTTTGGTAGCAATCAAAGCTTTGAGCCTTCTAGGGTATGACTACCAGCTATTCTGGTCTTCTCAAGCTCTGTGAGATTAGATGAGTAGATGTTCAATAGGGTTTGCCTGACCCAGTCAATGACATTCACAGATCAATCTTCCAGTCCCTATCCCTGAGAAGCAGAATTCAAAGAAAGATTTTCCCAACATCACTCTTCACTGCCAGGATGGTTTTTGCCAGGTTATCAGTTGTAGCTTGTTTTTATCAGACAGTGCATTGTTAAATATTGATCTCACAAGAAAATATTGTCTTTTTCCTCATGCTTTTACTCAGGAGTGTTTTTCCCCCCACTACCATAAAGGCTTGATTGATGTCGTGCTGCTGAGATGGTTTTTCTTCTGGAAGGTTCTTACATCTCTGCAAAGAAACTATAAAGATGTGTTAGAGTGGCCATTGGGTTCTTGGTGACCTCCCTGGCCAATGCCCTTCTTGTTTGGTTACTTGGTTTGGTCAGGCGGTCAGCTCTAGGAAGAGTCCTGTTGAATCCAAACCTCCTACATTTCCCAGTAATGAAGCCAACTGTGCTCCTGGAAGCATTCGTTGCTTTAGCAATTTAAAATTACCTTCCCCAGATCAACACCCTCACACAATTCTATCTTTGAGGTCTGCAGAGAGTTCCATGGATCTCCTGGCTTGGTTTTTGCTCTGGCATGCACTATTAAATGTGGGACTTTATTCAGACCTGTGTGTCTTCCTGAGCCATACCAGTCAGTTGAATTGTCCAGAAGTGGACTCTAGTTCTAGAGACATCCCTAGGATGATCAATAGATACAGGATGCATTTGAGCTGAATTTAGAGTGTCATGGTAAAGGGTCTACTGTGTCCTTGTTTACTACAGTATGCCTGGTAGTCAGACAGCACCTGAGTTCTTGACTAAAATTACTTTTTCATTGTTGGTGTGACAGCTGGATGCCTTTTGTTTCCATCAGATACAGTTTCTACATCTAGCATTTTTGCACATCTCTATCTCTGAAATATAAGTGGAGTTATTCTGAAAAGCTTGTTGGCAGTTTGTATTATATGTAAAGGAATTGAAACAGAAAGTCAGTCATTGTGTGCAGCTATGATGTTTCTGATTCCTCATTCACGTCAAGATGTTTTTAATGTCAGTTTGGGTCCTTTTCGCATTGTGCTACTAGTTTGGTCTAGTGTACAGTCTGTAGTGCAGCACAACTCATCAGAGATTGCGTTTATTTGGGGAGATTGGAAAATCTGACCTTTTCAGAAATGAGATAGCAGATATGTATTCAAAGATAATATAACATCTTGTTTAGTTACATCTACCTCAACTTGGTTGAGGGACCATAGTGGCACTGAAATTATACAACATTTGGAAAATATAATTATAAAAGCGAAAACTGTCGTAGTCTGTGTCGTTGACTATGTCGTAGACTGGGTCAGAGACTGTGTCGTAGACTGTGTTGCACTTCTATAGGGAGGATTGTATAAGTCTATGGAACACGTGACACTCAAATAAGGGCTGTGAGTTCAATGTTTTGACATTACAAATCCTTTATATGGATGCTGATGTAGCTGGCACCGCTTACTTATGTAAGATTCCACATTGATGGTTGGAATGATGTCTTGTGTGTGTTGGTACTCGTGGTTGTCCTGGACATGATATGCTCGGGGTCATTCAGCAGAGACTTTCATTCGAAGCTTACAGTGATCCCTTGTGTCGGCATTTTGAATCTGACTCTACAGTTGATCTACCTATAGGTCATCTTTGGGCGATTTTCCAAACGACTTGTAACCCCTGCCTTTCCCTGGTGCCTGACAGATCATCTCCGACCTGGAGTCCTGGAGTGAGGAGCTGTCCCAGCAGATGAGTGAGTTCGACACGGAGGACCTGACGTTGGCAGAGCAGAGCCTCCAGCACCACGCTGACAAGGCCTTGACCATGAACAACCTGACGTTCGACGTCATCCACCAGGGACAGGAGCTGCTGCAGTACGTTACCGAGGTCCAGGCCAGCGGTGAGTAGCGAAGAAACACCCGCCACCTGATTGGTCAAATCCCTGCTGCCGTTGGGTGTGTGTGTGGGGGGGGGGGGGTTAACCCATCTATTGGGTGCTGGTGAGCTCAGTAAAGCGGCAGGCAGGGGACGTGAGAGCAGATTTTCCTCCCGGTAATCCTAGACACTCATCTCTCTGGGTAAAACCACTAGGCAGTGCTACAAACACGCATCAATAACGTAACACATACACAGAGACCATTTTGCATAGCCGGCACACATCTCATGTCAGATCCGGTTCGTATTCATCTCCTGGACGTCAGAGAGACCGGCAGAGTTTCTATGACAAACTCTCCACTCCAGCAGTCTAATGCGTGTCTGGAGCGCAGGAGTAAAATGTGAGTAATATAACTTGGATGTTCCTGTGTGTTGGACTGTGGGCATATGGAGTATTTCGTGTTGGACTGTGTCTAAAGTCTCTTAATGCTACCTAACGGTCAGCGTTCCACATGTACAGGCTGACCTGATTGGTCTAATTAAAGGTAGCGCTATCTTCTCATTCCGGTACTGTTCATTGTGTTGTTTTCAGGATCTGCGTCAGTATCTGATGAGCACCCTCTCATCTCTGGCTCCACTCTGTGTTTCTGTGTGTTTTGCTGTGCGCCTCCCTGACCTGTTTGTGTGTGACTCCAACACCCCCCGCCCTCTCTGTGTACAGGTGTGGAGTTGCTGTGTGACAGAGATGTAGACATGGCCACACGTGTTCAGGACCTGCTGGAGTTCCTCCATGAGAAGCAACAGGAGCTGGATGTGGCGGCCGAGCAGCACAGGAGACACCTGGAACAGTGTGTCCAACTACGCCACCTGCAGGCCGAAGTTAAACAGGTGAACACGCACCAGGCATAAGAAGTTCTCTCTCTCTTGCATTCTCTCTCTTTCACTGTCTTACGTTTGACATTTGATCTAATTTTCACACTTTTTCTCACGTTTTCTCCCTTTCATTTGCTTTCTTTGTTACGCATACAGCACTTCTGTCTTTCACTTTCAGACTTTAATTGATTTTCTTTCACCCTTGCATTTTCCATCCCTCTCTCTTTCGGTTTGGTTCTCGGTATCTTTCCAGGGACAGTACGGAGTATGGGATGACTAACATGAGTTGCTGTTGCTGTAAAATATGTTGTATAATCTCATGAGGAGAGCACATGATTATGGGTGGCCTTCTCCGGCTGTGCATATAATATCGAGCGTGAAAATCTCCTTCGAACAGATTTATATAATTCTATGTGGTGAAATCTTCCACATGGGAATGAAAAGGGTTATACATCATTGATAAAGTTTAACAAACCTTCCTGTATAAAATTATTTAATATTTTATGCTAAAGGAAGATGAAAGATGAAACATTTATTTCAGAAATGTAGTGGTCTAAGTTATGTACTTGTATATTTTCTTGCACTAAATGGTCTTTAGGAGGGAGATTTTGGTAGGGATCGTGGACAATTGGTCAATACATGATAGTGGGAGTAAAAATAGTCCCACAGCATAAAAGATCCACCACCATAGTGTGAAGCAAGTAAGGGTTTCTCATCTACTCATGCAGTACCTGCTTGTTTATTGCCTAAGAAGTCTATTCTAATCCATAAAATATCAAAACGCATGTTGCAGGATGGGAAACTGAGTTTTGGTCGGAACCTTAATCTGCTTTGGGATGGGAGACCATGGGATGTTGGTGGTCTTCTCTGGCTGGGCGAGGGGGTAATGGGACACTTCCTGTTTGTTTTTTTTAAATTTTGTTTAGAACTTTGAAAAACACTCATACTACAGTATATCTTGGTTGAGTTTTCCTTTTGTGTTGAATACAGCATACATGCTTTATCTACCAGACAAAAGGCTTGAATGTGTTTTAATGTCGATGCAAGGTTTCTGCTCCAATGGGTCATTGTTGTAGGGTAATGTCAGCATTATCGGAAGATTAGGTGTAATTGGCCATTTTGTGTTTGACGGTATAGTAAAACAATTTGACTGTCAACATTTGTAGCTGTGAACCTTAAGAAATGTTTGGAATATTCCCCAACAACAGCGAAGTATAAACTCTCTGCTATTTAAATAAGAAAATCAGAACCAGAGATTTTACCAATCCTGACTGTACAGCTGTATAATAACCACATCAACAACTGTCGTTAAGTGGGAACTTCTGGTCAATCTGATCTGACTAATAAGCCCTAGCAAATGCCATCTCCGGAACAGTTTTTCTTCCATTGGTGCCCAGTAAACTGCATACAATTAACCCTGTACCAGGAAACTTCAGGGACCAAAAGAATCCTAGGACAATCCAGGTTGACATGGCATGAATCTTAGTCCAAATTGAAATTATGTTGCCTCAGAAAATGATGTCTAGCAGTAAAGTTGTTTGAAAACTGAAATGGAAAGTTTGACAACAATGTGGAGGGAATGTATTCTTCCTCTATATTGCAATTCATGTAAATGAAGAAAATGTAAGCAGGGAATAGGAGTACAGTTTATGGTGATATCATGACACCAAAAGATTGTAATATGGTGTCTTATATATTAATCAGGTGCTTCACTATCTGTTACATCTGTGTTTGAGGATGTCATGAAGTTATGACGTTCCAGAGGGACTTTCTAATTGGATCGCAGACAAGGCATCAAGGTTTTACCTACTCAAACATGTTCTGAGAGCAAAAATGTTCTGGTTCAGGCGAGCACCCAATCTAAATGGAGAGGAGGCAGTGCTCATGAGCATTTCAAGCTGGATCAAAAAAGCAAGTGAAAACATTATGACCAAAAATTCAACACTGAATGTTAATTTAATCAAGTCATTTAGCACATACTTCATTATAACATACACTTTCATAGACGAAACGTACATCTTCACAGAAGTGTTCATGAACAACGCCTCCTCTGCATTTCGATTGGATGTTCATTTGTACCAATCACATTTCTTCCTGCCCTCAGAACATGTTTGAGTTAGTAAAACTGGTATGTGCATGCATACTTCAAGTCTTTAGTACTGTTATGTTGAGATCTTTAGCCTAGCTCTCCCTCAAACTGAAACAAATGCCTTTGTTTTGTTTATTCCAATTATTGTCTTAGGTAGCAAATGTTAAGTTGTATTTATTTTTGTTGATCCGGTTTATTTTGGATTCATGTTGATGTTTTACAACTAATGGTAATATTTTAAAAGGCAGTGTTTTCAGGCATAACAAACTGGAGTATCCTCTTAGGGCAGTTAAGACATTTAAATTCTCTAAGGCCAATTAATGAATCAGTTTGCTGTTCCTCTCCACAACAATCCCCCACAACCTCTTTCCTCTGTATTATTTCCTCACTTGAATGTGGCTGAACCGCAGTCACTCTCTAAAACAATGCTTGCTGGGAAAGTGGAGCAATCTTTTTGAGATGACCACCTGTCCTAAACTCAGGCAGAAGAAAAAGTAGGCCAGCGGGAGAATCATCTCTTAATCTTATTCTGTGTATTTATTTATTTCAGCTTCCTCATTCGATCATGGTTGTAGAGCGAGAGATTACCCGTGTTCGCGAATAGAAAAGAGAAGCCTGTGTGTGTGTTTTAAGGCTGTAAGCTGAGAGGGCAGGCCGGGGCAAAATGAAGGAATAGTTGTTTTGTCTGCCTGTCTCTGTGACTGAGCAGCAACCTCGTCCCACACACAGCTGCTATGATGAGCTCTGAGTTTTGTTTGGCAGCAGGGTGCGAAGATTGCGTATGGGCCAGATCCTTACCAGGTGTCTTGACAGAGCAAAGCTCGGGGGGACAGAGTGGGGGGACGAGCGAGGAGGGTAAGAGATGCTGTCTGGGTGACCTGCTCTAACCCCTGATTGGTTCATTGTGTTTGTGTATCTCAGGTGCTTGGTTGGATCCGTAATGGAGAGTCGATGCTGAATGCTGGTCTGATCACAGCCAGCTCTCTACAGGAGGCAGAGCAGCTGCAGAAGGAACACGAACAGTTCCAACATGCCATAGAGGTATCTCTCTCTCCTTCGTTCATCTCTTCCTCCCTCTCTTTTTCTGTACCATCTCACTCCTCTCTCTTTTGTTCTGCTCAAGTCCAAGCTCCCTAATTTTTTCTTTCGCTGAACCTCTCTAGTCTTCATCCTCCTCTTTTCCCCACTCTTCCTGCACATTTCACCTGAAGCGCTAAGCCTCTCACACCTTCTTTCATCTTTCTTCAGAAATCCTCATCTTTTCCTACTCACCAGCATCAGATCATAATATACGCAGTATATTTTCCTTTGAACTCTTCTGAGCATGGCTCATTTTAAATGCTATTCTATACATGACCTATTTTCTTCAGGGCTAATATGTTGCCGGCAGCCCTCTGGAGCCAGGCGAGTTAACCCTCTTGGAGAGTTTCCCTCCCAATGACATCATCCATTTAATTTGATTTGTAATGATATTGGTTTGAGGTGCGTTAATATTCACGATAGAAGTAGCCAGGTAGAATCCCATGACGTATACAGTAAGACTCTTTTCCTGAAGCCATTGCCTCAACTGACGTCCCTGTTTAAATGTGTAGACAAGACATTAACAATGCAAAGTGGAAACCATTGTATTTTCCCCTCTCATCGTCCCTGCCCCCCACCCACCCAGAAAACCCATCAGAGTGCCCTACAGGTGCAGCAGAAGGCGGAGGCATTGCTCCAGGCCAACCACTATGACATGGACCTCATCAGAGACTGTGCCGAGAAGGTCGCCGACCACTGGCAGCAGCTCATGCTCAAGATGGAGGACCGGCTCAAACTGGTCAATGCCTCAGTGGCCTTCTACAAGACCTCGGAGCAGGTAGCTATAGCTCAATAACATGGCACAGGATAGGGTCTAACAAAGCTCTAGATCGGATTGTGGCAAACAGTATCACGCCGCAGTTTGCCTTTAGTTTACTTTCATGTGCCTGAGCTGTGTGGTGCATTATGGGTAGTGTAGTTTTGAGCGGTGTTGAACGGGTTTCTGTAGGTGTGCAGTGTGCTGGAGAGCCTGGAGCAGGAGTATAAGCGTGAGGAGGACTGGTGTGGAGGGGCCGACAAACTGGGCCCTAACAGTGAGTCCGATCATGTGACACCCATGATCAGTAAACATCTGGAGCAGAAGGAAGCTTTCCTCAAGGCCTGCACGTTAGCAAGGCGAAACGCAGATGTCTTCCTGAAGTACCTGCATAGAAACAGTGTGAACATGCCTGGGATGCTGTCTCATGTCAAGGCCCCTGAAACACAGGTCAAAAGTAAGTGTGCCCTTTTTTCCTTCCCAATGAAACGGACCTTGGATTGTTTTTCTTCCATCCTTTCCTCTCCCGTTGGCATGAAATCCAAATTGCACTTATTTTCCTGATACTCTACAGGGAACTACTTAAAGACTCTAGTACTATACCAAGGGGAATGATTTGGCTTGCTATTTCTGACATTGGCATTGTTTGAATAGCAATGTGCTGCTTGTTGTTTTGTCAGACATCTTGAATGAGTTACTGCAGAGGGAGAACCGGGTGCTTCATTTCTGGACGATGAGGAAGCGAAGACTGGACCAGTGTCAGCAGTACGTGGTGTTTGAACGCAGCGCCAAGCAGGTCAGTGCTCTGCCCCGAGAAGAACCACAAGTAGAACTGAGAGTCAAAAGAATCAACATTTGCCAGTTTGAACCCGAGTGTCATCTGCTCAATTACCGGCTGACAAACCAAAGACCACATCTTACCATTCAGAGCAATTGTCATTTGGATGTTAATTTACCTAGTACTATTACAGCTTTATTGACCTGCATTACCACTGGCTTATTTTGCACCTGGTCTCCCTTAACGCTCCGCTCATTCAGCCAAGGCTCAGTGACTGAGGGAACTTGTGAAGCAGGCTGACATGTCTTTATTGGAGAACGTTTGCTCCCCCGTGTGGGCTGCTGTAAACGTTACTCTGACCTGGAGAGGCAGCAGTGAAGCTTGCCCTCATTTACATTTCATTTAGCGAATGCTCTTATCCACAGTGACTTACAGTCGCGAGGTGCTAGACCATTCACATTAGTCCAGTACTTCAGTCTCCGAGGCGGTGTGTGACCCAATGAACATCGTTGCAGGTGGCGGATAGGTGATGCGAATGTCTTCTTGTTGTGATTGGTCCGTAGGCTCTGGAGTGGATCCACGACACGGGAGAGTTCTACCTGTCGACACACACCTCCACCGGGTCCAGTATACACCACACACAGGAGCTCCTGAAGGAGCACGAAGACTTCCACATCACAGCCAAGGTGAAGGACACAAGCTCTATCGAACACTTTCAACTCATGTATTTTCTTTCAACTGATTAGTGCCAACCGTTTCACACCATTGAATGCCATCAGCCCTGTGGAACCCAAAGAGTCACTATTCATAATTCTTACTAAATGGATAAAAACCTAAGCCAGTGTGTTGAGCTGTACAGAGACTAATGACAGTCAGTCTGTCCTGTCCCACACATAAACCGTATCAAAACCATATCAAACGGCGGGACAGAACCCCATGATCAACAACACTAGTACACTATACAGTGTTAGTGAGTGGGGCTCCATTTGGGATGCGTTGGGATCATTTGTTTTGCTGCCGACTCTGTGGAGGCCCAGACACAGGGTGGCCTATTGCTGCTCTGGGCTTCTGGGTAATTGTTTTGCTGAAAACTCTATTGTGCCCATGAAGCCCTGGCACAGTGGGATTTGGCTCCTGTGGGTGACACACACTGACCACGGCCCCTGTTCATTCTCCCTTTCATTCTGTCCTTCTTTCTTTGTATTGACAGCAAACTAAAGAGAGAGTGAAACTGTTGATCCAGCTGGCGGATGGCTTTTGTGACAAAGGACACGCCCATGCGCTGGAGATAAAGAAATGGGTCACGTCTGTGGACAAACGTTACAGAGACTTCTCTCTCCGTATGGACAAGTACCGGTCCTGTCTGGAGAAAGTTCTGGGCATCGTATCCTCTGAATCCAACAAGGCTGTAAGTACCAGAGGAGTGGTGTGTGTGTGTGTGTGTGTGTCTGTTTCTGTATATAGGTCTGTATGTCTGTCTCTGTATGTGTGTCTGTGAGTGTATCTGTGTCTTTCTCTGAGTCTGTCTGTGTATCTGTGTGTGTCTGTCTGTAACTGCATGTGTCTGTCTGTGCGTGTGTCTGTCTGTGCGTGTGTCTGTCTGTGCGTGTGTCTGTGTGTGCATAGACACACAGACAGACACACAGATACAATGACACCGTGTCTGTCTGTGTATCTGTATGTGTGTGTGCTGTGCCCCCTGGTGGTGACTGGTCATTTTACTCTAATGTCACTTTACACCTGTAGAGTAAAGGCCTGCAGCTGGACATCATCCCTGCCAGTGCCCCCGGGTCAGAGGTCAAGCTGAGGGATGCCGCACACGAACTCAATGAGGAGAAGAGGAAGTCTGCCCGGCGAAAAGAGTATGTATCTGACAAACTTAGCTGCAACAGTATAGAGAACATTGATAATGAAGAAGCTTTGGTAACTAATCTTATTATACATTTATTTTGCATTTTGACAGGGATGCAAAGATGTAAAGGAGATGTGCTATTTGTTTTATTATTTATCTAAATCTGGTTGTGACATGACATGGGGTATACGGAGGATATGGCCCACTGAAAATATGAAAATGGTTAACCTTTCTCTAAGCAAAATATATTTTCACATCACCCATCCCGAGCCATCAAGGAAAAAAACATGAACCTCCTAATTCAAAACATAGATGCAAAAGTAGCAAAATGCATATCAATATATTTTTTATTTTCTCCGTGCCGTCATTGAGACCAACAAGCCTTTTTCCGGTTAATCATCTGTAAAACAGGAATGCCGTTTGGAATATCTATTATTTGATCTTTCCCATCAAATTTTCCAATAATTCTAAAATAAACTTTACTATTGAGACTGCAGTTAATAGCAGTAGGATTGTTTACCAGTTACAATTTATTGCAGATATTTTTTGTTAAGATATCTGATATGAATATCCAGATTAACATGATGTGTTTTTACAACATAATGAATCTCACTTCAAGGCCGGAGCCACTGGAGGACTGTTGAATTAATGAGCCTTTTGTGAATGTCTGAACTACTATTCAGTGCACCTTTCATTTAGGATGGCACGTTCATTAAAATAATAATACTATCCTGCAAACTGCATATCAACTGAAGCCTTCCCAGTCTGGTCTTCTGTGTCTGACTTTTTGGGGATTTCATCTATGTACAGTGGGGCAAAAAGGTATTTAGTTAACCACCAATTGTGCAAGTTCTCCCACTTAAAAAGATGAGAGACCTGTAATTTTCATCATAGGCACACTTCAACTATGAGAGACAAAATGAGAAAGAAAAATCCAGAGAATCACATTGTAGGATTTTTAATGAATTTATTGGTAAATTATGGTGATTTTCTGGATTTTTCTACCTATGAAGTGTACCTATGATGATTACAGGCCTCTCTCATCTTTGTAAGTGGAAGAACTTGCACAATTTGTTGGCTGACTAAATACTTTTTTGCCCCACTGTATATATAAATAGTCCAATTTGCCCAATTTGCTCCGGATACCCTGTATATTCCACTTATTTGAACAGAGCCATAGTCAGCCGTGCCCTTTACTGTAAATGGAATAGGATCCCACTGGGAATTTCTGTGTTATTAATTCCAAACCTTGTTGTTTCCACTCATCAGACCCCCAGGTTGGGTGCCCCTGCTGCGTCACGGGACATTGTCTCTACCAAACAAAAGCCAGTCAGGTGTATGAGTTTTCTCTGTCTCTTTCTATCTACAGGTTCATAATGGCAGAGCTGATTCAGACAGAGAAGGCCTACGTCAGAGACCTGCGGGAGTGTACGGATGTGAGTTTTGAGAGACCGCAGCTTCATTTAACCTGTAACATATTGTCTTTTTACTGACCCTTCACAAGGGTCCTCAAGGGGATCACCTACTCACTGATGAGTAAGAGACTGGGAGGAATTCATTTTAAAGGAAAATATACAATCCAATGCTGGAAGGCATTTGGCCTTGTTACAGTGTTTTTCACTGGACTACTTTGACAGACTTGTGAATCATGTTGGGTTTTTCAAACGGTATGTTCGATTGATCCGGTACAGTTTTATTCTGTAATCTGAGTTTGTTTTTGGGTTTTGGGTACAGTTGTCAGGATTTCAACCAGGTAAAGACAGGTTGTTCTGTTGGTTGTTTCAGACCTACCTGTGGGAGATGACCAGCGGTGTGGAGGAGATACCACCGGGCATCGTTAACAAAGAGCACATCATCTTCGGGAACATGCAGGACCTCTACGAGTTCCACCAAAAGTCAGTTCTTTGTTCTGAAGATCATTTTCTTCAAGATTCGCTACCCAAGTTGATAGACAGCCTATATGAATGTCCCCTGTCTATTGTAACCCAGCCTGTGTTGTTAACTACAATTCAGCAGCGAGTACTTCTTATTTCACCAGTTCAGGGAATCCCTCCATTTGGTTATTTTGAATTCTAGGCTTTTTTAGATTTAGTTGGAACCTCTTTCTGTTTCACTACAGCATCTTCTTGAAGGAGCTGGAGAAATACGAGCAGTTACCCGAGGACGTTGGTCATTGCTTTGTCACCTGGGTGAGTGTTGCCCTCACCTGTTAGCATGAGAGTTTGAGTGGTTGACATTTAAATTAAATAATATTGTCCCTTCTAAATGTGTGTGTGTGTCTGTAAATGTGTGTGTGTCTCTTTTGCAGGCGGATAAGTTCCAGATGTATGTGAACTACTGCAAGAACAAGCCAGACTCTACCCAGCTCATTTTGGAGCACGCAGGGCCATATTTTGATGTCAGTAGACGAGTGCCTTAGACAAATCTATCAATACCTTCTAAAGCAAATGTCAAAACCGTTTATCAAATTCTGGGAGGTCTTATTGCTGGTCTTTGATGAAACCCATCCACTGGAGATTTACCTCCAGCTCCATTGAAGGAGACATCTCTTTTCTCCTTCAGTATGTCTGTCATCTAGGAGCATCTTTACACTGACTGCTATGCTCTCCATGACGCCTGGGTGTCTTTTGGTTTCCAGGAAATTCAACAGAGGCACCGGCTGGCAAACTCTATCTCCTCATACCTCATCAAGCCTGTGCAGAGAATAACCAAGTACCAGCTGCTCCTCAAGGTACAGGCCAAATACGATTAGTCATTCGAATATAGACAAGAACTCTGCATACAACACAAGAGAAACTGCTGAACCCTCTGTTTAATATTTCTTACGTAAAGATTGCGTCTTTACATAGCTAGTGATCCACAAAGTTACTGTTGGCATATGAACCTCTTAGAACCTAATACAATAGAAAAGCCTTTATCTCTCGTTGGACCTTGAGGTTTGGGGAAAAGAAACGTAAGATGTGTGTTACCGTATTACTGTGTGTTTCCCCTCAGGAGCTGCTGACCTGCTGTGAGGAGGGGAAGGGGGAGATCAAGGACGGCCTGGAGGTAATGCTCAGTGTCCCCAAGAGAGCCAACGATGCCATGCATCTCAGCATGATGGACGGTAGGACCACTGAGAACCAGGCCTTGACTAACTGCATCTTCCTATTTGCTTCTAGCGGGACAGGTTTAGAATATCTCATCTTTCCATTTTAATTAGTTGAAGTTGTTCACCATTTCCCTGTTGAAATGTTTCCCGAACTTCAAACTATCCACATCTGTGACACGGCACTGAAATAATCCAGGGCTTGATCGGTTAAGCGGTGAGATCCGGTGGGGTTGTTATAGAGCACAAGAAAATATGGAGCCTGTATTGGAGATACTCTGGCCCTACTGAAATGCACAGCAGCTGTCACTGCAGCACCAAAAGCTTTAGTTTGTCTCTTTACAGACATGTGGTTTAACAAATCATGGCATTGAAATGTAACTAACCTTGGATATTCATGTTGAAATCTCCCTTCTTACGATGGTATTGTGCCTAATGACATAATGCGTATAAGCCTATCTCTGAACAGAGTCCTATGGCCCTGATGAATGTATTTCACTACATTGCCATTTGGAGTTATTTTGATTTACCATGCAGTTTGACCATGCCCTGTATTCTTCCTCCCAGGATTTGATGGAAATATTGACTCCCAAGGAGAGCTGATTCTGCAGGAGTCCTTCCAAGTGTGGGATCCCAAGACCCTGATCCGTAAGGGACGAGAGCGCCACCTCTTCCTGTTTGAGATGTCCCTGGTCTTCAGCAAGGAGGTCAAGGACTCAAACGGTCGCAACAAGTACCTCTACAAGAGCAAGCTGTTTGTAAGCACCACATCCCTAATTACTAATTCTCACTAAGGCTTGACTTCTGTATGCTCACCTAAAATCCCCTATTTCCCCGAATATGTGGCGTTGGCAAAGGCCTAATTTGCCTGTGCAGAGCTCATGTCTGTGGAGGTTTTTAAAAACCCATTGGTTCACTGTGTTTGAGTGTTGTTTCTGATTCGAAGACTTCAGAACTGGGTGTCACAGAGCACGTGGAGGCGGACCCTTGTAAGTTTGCACTCTGGATTGGAAGGACCCCCAGCTCAGACAACAAGATTGTGCTGAAGGTAACTGAAATATGACTGACCTTAAACGTTAGATTCACATTGAATATGTTGTTTATTTCCTCCCACAACTTTGTCCAAAAAATATGTCCGTAGTGGGCGGTGCTGAGGTTTAAAGATTCTGGGTACATCAACTAAGATTAGATGACCTACTGCTTTGTGCAAAACATATTTCTTTTAGTTTGTGTTGCTTTAGAAGGTCTATGGGCACGAGATCAAAGAGTTGCATGACAGTTCTTGCTTCTCTGTAGGTTGTTTCATTATGAGTCACACCACTGACATATGCGCATGAACCTGAGTCCAGGGCAGACTAATCACTTCTGTTTTTTATATTCTTTCTGGTAGTGAATTGCAAGCATCTCCTGTCCTTCAGTCAGTCAATAATTGGGATAGGATTAAAAACAGAATTGTTTTACACATAATATAATGGAAGGCAGACCATCTTAATATGTCAGTTTTGTAACAGCAGCCTGTTTGATTTATTGTTGCTTAGCTCCCATAAAGGCAATGTATGAGTCATAATCAGTGTCCACACATTTTCAGTATTCACACAGCACTGAAAGGCTCTTTAAAATGTGTCTTTAGTAATGACTAAAGTTAAGATGCTACCATTAACAATTACTCCATTGCAAAATTTACAATGACAGCAACATTTCGAAATGTCCTTGAAATGTTTTCTGTTAGTGTAAGGTATGTTAAGTGACACAGTGACAGTGAAGGTATCAGTGTTGGCTGTATTGGAAGTGTTCCTATGAGCACATATTGACTGTGTTGTATCAGAGACTTGTGTGTACTGGCACCGTTCTGTCCTCCAGTCTGTCTTGACTGCCCGTCTGTTGGTCCTCTCAGGCGTCCAGCATTGAAAACAAGCAGGACTGGATCAAACACATCCGGGAGGTGATCCAGGAGCGCACCATCCACCTCAGAGGAGCCCTGAAGGAGCCCATCCACATCCCCAAAGCCACCACAGTTAAACACAAGGGACACCGCAGGTACATAGCAGGACTCCGGATCAACTACCTCTCCTACAGCCCGACAGAGCCTTGATTAAAACGTGTTCTCCTTGTCCCTCTGTAGTCATGGAGAGGACCTGGACAGCCAGGGTGACGCCAGTAGTCAACCAGACACCATCTCCATCGCTTCCCGCACCTCTCAGAACACACTAGACAGTGACAAGGTGAGTCATACACTGCCAATTGTCTGCTGTTGAAATTGCCTGCGGTTTGAGGCTTGACCAACGATGACTGGTGGTCTCTGCTGAGGAGATCTTCACATTGGGACTGTGAGGGAGGCTTGTTGCCTTGGCTTCCGCGTCATTTGATTGGTTACAGCTCTTGTTACATAACAGCAAAAGGGCACCACATACACTAGTTAGTGCTACATATCAACATCTGACACAGTAGGGTCTGGAAGTTACGGTGACCGTCAACTGGTTCACAGTGATTATTTCCGAGAAGTTACTAAGGCTAAGTACTGGGGCTGTGTCGTTTAATGGGCCCGGTTGTGTCCCGTTAACACAAGCCGAAAGACATCAGAGCTGATTACTTTTGAACAGCATGTGATATAGTCCACTGTAGCCTCTGTATCTAGCTTGCAGTGTTTAAGTCCTCTTAAGGAAGAGCAGCAATCAGGTGGGGACATTTCACTTTTGGGAAATTGAAACGGTTGCTAACGAACCTGTTGACTTAATAAGGTGACTGTCTGAAAACCAAACTTCGGTTAGACATTTCCTATCTGTCTCAGGGATGAATATGACGAACGGGGCTCTTCAAGGAGGAATGGATAGACAGTGTGGTTTTATCAGGCAATAACAGCACAGAAGGATCTCACTCCTACTCACAGGCAGAGCTCCTGTATATTCTCACACGAAAACACCCCGCCTCTGTAGTGACCATGTTCCCTAGCCAAAGCTGCTCTATTCAGCTACATTAATAATTTGAGCCATAGTCCCGAATGGTTGACCCTTAGAGTGCCCCTCTGATCAGAGGTGACATACAATCTCAGACAGAGAACATTAGTCAGGGCCATGGAGAGGTGAGGAGAGGATGTTCTTCTCCTGTACTCCTGTACCATTGCAGTGCGTAGTCCCTCACAGCCTATCATTTTCTTTCTCTCGCTCACCCTCTCCCTCCCTTTCTTTGTCTCACTCCCTCCCTCTTTCGCTTTCTCTCCCTCTTTCTCTCTGCCTCCCTCTCCGTCTCCTGGCCTCATGCTGTGAGATCTCTGAACGACAGGGACAGTTAGCGAAGCTATGTGTCAGCGACGCGTCAATGAGTGCCAGCCTCCCACTAACTGGACCCCTCTGTGAGTCTCCTGTCTCCAGCCTCTCCTTAGGGAACACACGCCTGGTAAACTTAGAGAAGGGCAAGAGTGCTTCGGCTCTGTTACATAGCGCGGAGATCCTCTCGCATGGCAGTAGGTGGCTGTTGACGTGTTACCTCCGGTCAGCGTGGTTAAATGTCTTAACCCGGTCACGGGAGGATGGATTTGCTTAGACAGGCAGTATTGGGAGCATCGGCGTATGAAGGACGGCTGGATGGATGACAGAAGCATGGAGAGTGAGAAAAACTCAGGTCCAGTAGCTCAGCTGCTGAACTCATTGGCTTTGCCACACTATCAGTGGGTATGTATGCGTCTCTGGACGTAACTCAGTAGTATGTCGGTCTGGTGTTGTTGACTGGATTCTGTATTTGGTTTGATGTCACTCAGAAATGTTTTGTCACTGCGTTGACCTGCCGTCAGGGGTTGTCATCCTGACCCTAGTTGATTGGTGTGTTTGAAACCTAACTGACTTGTCCCTCATTGACCATGTATATTTGAACACCACAGATGGTAGTTCAGCGTAGTTTGTTTGATGTGTGGACTGTTTAAGAATGGAGGAGCATTTCTACAGTCACATTGAGGCAGCTGAGTGACTCACCAGAATGACATGTACAGTACTGTTGCTGCAGCTTGTGTTTGGTTCAGAGCCCGCACTGAGCTCTATGTCTATTCTACTGGCTATCTGAATAAAATCTTTCAGAAGCCTTTTTGTATATTATTCTCAGGAAGTCGTCAACATCCTTGGAATTAGAAGAGTCCCGATTTCTGATTAGAGTTTAGAGAACCTTGTAAATAAATGGCTTGTGTAATTCACTCACTCATTATGTAACTGTCCCTAAATGTGTATACATTTAGTCTCCATCTTTATCACCTTAGACTGTTCTCGTATGCCATGGGGCTATGTCGTATGTTTACCACAAAACCTCCCCTCTTCCAGCTGTCCGGTGGCTGTGAGCTCACTGTCGTCATCCATGACTTTGTGGCTGGTAATGGCAGCGTCTCAGAGCTGACCGTGCGCCGTGGTCAGACGGTGGAGGTGCTCGAGAGGCTCCATGACAAACCAGACTGGTGCCTGGTCCGGACCACGGACCGTTCCCCTGCCCAGGAGGGCCTGGTGCCCTGTACTATGCTGTGTATCGCTCACTCACGCTCCAGTATGGAGATGGAAGGACTTTTCAACCATCACCATAAAGGTAGGTTTTAATACTGAGATACAGACATACATACATGGAACCACACACAGAGACGTAGAGGCGCACACTCATAGATCCGCTTGGACCAATGCCGGGAGACCGATGCCGGGACACCGACGCCAGGGGACCAATAGGCAGAGACACAACCAGCCTGACTCAATACAGTATTACATAAATGATAACCATGCATACATCATATGGTTCTGAGCAGGTACTGGAGATCAAATTATACGTTAAATGGTCAAATGGTCAAATGTTCATGTCTGGCATCAATTTACTAAGTCGTGGAAATTTACAATAGTGGAATTACGATTCCCCAGCAACAATTATCATGAACCTTATTCATCAGAGGTAGACCCTAATGAAACAATGCTTCATCAGTAGGGTAAAAGAGAACTCTACTCAGATATGTGAAACGGAATTCAGTCCCCTTTACTGTTGGAATTCCTTCTGAAAAAAATAGGTAAAACGAATGTCCGATCTACAATTGTGAGTGGACAATGTTTATAAAAAGTAATACCTGGAGAAGGTCATATCTCTCTGAAAAGAAAATGGATGGACCTGTACAAAGTTTACTGCTGATTTCTAAAGCCTTTCTGTCTTCCAGGTTGTTTTATAGCTTGTTCAGAAGTTATTTGGACGTTGCTTAATTGCTTTATTTAGCCTATCAAAATGTTTGTGTCATTTTGGACCATTGGTTTTTCAACGGATTTCCCAGAGTTGCATTTGAAACATTGCATAAATGGAAAATTCCCATTACACGGAACAGGCTTCTAGATCAACTCCTGTTTACTAAGTGTACTATAGAGTGGTCTTGCTGAATCACATGCCGTTGTGTAAAACATGCTGTAGCAACACCTACATTATAGGTTCTCAAACCCCTTTGTGTACAAACAGGTTTCAATATGATAGCACCTTTAAAACATTGCCCCCCATTTTAGGTCACCAAACATTTTAGGACAGATTAATACATCCACATTAACCATCTGTGATCTTTCTGCATTCCGTACAACAGAGGTGAGATCAAAGGACCGTGGCTGATCCTGAAAGCTTCTGTTGTCTCGTTTGTTTGGACTGGACTCGCTTGAGTTTTGTTGTCAGGCAACCTGCACTTCTATTGGTTGTTTCCATGGCAATAGGTTCCAAATTTTGGATTAACGAATCCTGCATTCTTATTGGCTCAAAACAAGTTCTGTGTGAGTGAAACGTACTTGGATGATCCTGTTGAAGGTCTCACCTTTGCTCTTTTTTTAATCATGCCATTTCCAAGCCCATCCCCACCAGGTGCTACATTACCTCTGAGGTGGTCCATTCTGAAGAATATTAGCAATCCCAGTGAGGCGACCAGTGAATTGTATTGCAGTCCGGATCAGGTGGAGCAAAGTAGAATGCTCCCCTTTTCCGGCTGCTCCTCTGTGGGTGAACATGTCTTTGGTGCTGCCCTGGTCTTTGTGGGGTTTCGTCCATGTGACAGTGAAGTCTGTAAATTATCTTGTTGCCCACTGGGACGGTAAGAGTAGGACTGTGAGTGGGACTCAAACGAGATAGATTAATGTCTGTCAGAGACACAGTTAGCTGGATGTAGTTTTCTGTAATTTCCTTGTTGATATGTAGACTCAGTAAGCCAACATTTTAGGATCTTGGACTAAGAAATGCCACTAAGAATCCCCAGCGATGTAGGTGTACAGGGGTGTGGGGGATGTGGTCCAGGACCATCAATACCTGTAGTGTACACTCTGTGTGTGTGTGTGTGTGTGTGTGTGTGTGTGTGTTTGTGTGTGTTTGTGTGTGTGTGTGTGTGTGTGTGTGTGTGTGTGTATGCCTGCATGTTCATTCTCACAGGAAACGGGCTCAGTGGTTAATGCCCAGAAATCCTAATGGGAAAACACCCAGTAGAACAGGGAGATCTTTGTGTGGGCTGCTTGTTTTCCTTCCCCAGCACTGTATACAGAGCAGGGTAGATGGGGATCTGGAGTTGTCTGGGGCACCTTAGCAGCTCAGTCACACTGGAAAGTTCTACTTATGCTTTGTTTTTATCTGAGAAGAAATACACACTTTAAGTACATTCTCAGCAATAAGACTGCTTCAAATGTGCAAGACTAATTGGATTTAATATTTCTTAAGCTAATGTAAGGGCATTGCAGTTGTTCTGAAATTAAAGCTGCTACTAATGACAGTGAATTTCTGCAGTACATAATGTTTGTACATTATGTGCCTACACCATTTTAAGGTCAGGTGATTCTACTCGGGCTATTACGGTAAAGTGTGCCTTTGGATCTGAGGAGGCTTGTCCTCACAGAACATCCCACTCTTTGGGAGAGCAGAAAGAGCTGATGGCATCCGACTAAAATCGCAGATTGATCTCATATGAGCTCCGTGAAAAATCTGCTGCCGAACACCTTAGCTTTCCTGAGTTTTTCCTTAAATGGCTTTTTCATAGAGAATTGGATTGACATGAGAACTTTAAGTACCCAGTCAGGTTGCCTTGGCAAATGGCATACAGTCTTTTTTCGCTGTTAGTCTTCTGTACAATGAGTTCACAAGTGGGACCCTTGGAAAACTGCAGATTCTGGCTCCTGGATTTGGGTATGAAACTTTTTTGTATAAGATCTTTCTAGAACCATTGTGTATACTCTTCCATTTCATTCACACTGTAAAACAAGCTGCACATATATAATCTGTTGTTATCAGTGTTATGGTTATAGACATTGCTTTAATCTTGTCAAACTTTGTACATTATTTTGCAGTTCACCTTTAGGGTGTCACACAGTGTGTTAAAACATAATTTTTCTATTGAGTTGTCAACTTCCCGTTGAGTTCATATTTATATCAATAATAAGCATATTTTTTATCTGTATTGTTTCTGAGAGCCAGGGGGATTTACCAGTATAGGTATTCTAATGACTCAATTAGCCTCATGGAGTATACTATGTGTGCATTAAAATGATTGAAATATTGGACCAAAGCTGTGAAGCTTTAAGCTTCCCATGTGGCAAAGTGATCTTAGACAGTGTATCGGAGCACCAAGCTGACCACATCGGTCAACTAGCACTTTAGTTTGACCTTTTGACTGGGACACCAGCTGACGAATGCCCCATGGGTGATGCAAAATGGCCACCACTGGCTGGCTGATGTTGCAACCTGTTGATGTAACAGTCCAAACGGCTGTAGCATGTGACCATGCTTGACAGCACCTGCTGTTCAAAATGACCGTAATTTTATCCTCCATATCTGATGTGAGTAAATGTTTTAGCGTGTTAGCGTGTGCGAGGCCACCAGGCCAGATGGCACATGAGGGTATATAATCAGAGCACGCTAGCTGGCGGTTGACGTCTTTAACCTATCCCTGACACAGGCTGTTACCAGCTGGCATCAAGCACGCCACGATTATCCCTGTACCCCAGAATGCAAGCTGCCTAAATGACTATCATCCAGTGGCACTCACGTCTGTGGTTACTGAATGCTTTGAAAGGCTGGTTACGGATCACCTGAACACTGTCATCCTGGGCACTCCGGACCCAACGCAGTTTGCATCACATCACGGTCTATGAGGATGGGAAGACCCTTCAGGCCAATATTATATGTAGGCCAGAAGCACCTTTTCGGGCAGCACTTCAGAGTTAGTGAGGTGGCTTTTGAAACTGTAACAGGATGAGAAGCATTTTGTTGTCCCTGAGGAAGCAGTGTGAGTACAGATACATTTCTTGGCTGTTGTGATCTTCTCTGAATACACTGCATGTCACTGTGACTGGTTCCGCCTACCTCAAGGCATGTGTAGCTAGCTCACTGAGGTGATAAATGGTGCGCAGACTGTTGAAGTTGTTTAGACGTACATTACCAGTCAAACGTTTGGACATACCTACTAATTCAAGGTATAGAGACCTTTTGCCCCTCTGGTGATTGACTGGCAGTAATATTCTTTATTGACTGCCCTGGCTTGTCTGTGCAAAAAATGGGTATGTTCAGATGTGTAAATAGGCTGAACTCAAAAAATGTATGTTTATTCTTAGCTTGGAGTAACAGCAAAACAAATATCAAATTAATGTTATAAACAGAAAAGGTTGAAATCAAAGCAGTAACACAACAAGCAAACAGAAACAGATGTTAGAAACTGTCACCTCCAATCAATCACACCTGGCTCTCTTCTGGCCAGGAACTTTATCCTCCCCCAGGACACATTACCCTCCAGGCCTGTAGAGGGGCCGGAAACCCTACACTATAGTCACAGGGTTTTTTTGGGCTCTTTGTTTTTACTATTTTCCACATTGCAGAATGGAATAATAGTTAAGACATTAAAATTATATCTCTGAAATCACACATACATTTAGATGTGAAATGTCTCCCATACAGACATTGAAACATATGTTTCTTCTGTTCTGGATTACATCAACATCTGCATCAACGTCACCATCCGTGAACTAATATAGGCCTTCCTCGACCAAAAGCTGTGGATAAACAGAGGTCCGACAACAGCTAAAGGCACACAACGCTGCTTTCGGATTGGGCTTTGCGGAAGCCTACAGCTCATCCAGGGACAACCATCAATACAATTTATTTTATGAAGCCCGTTTTACATCATCAGTTTTCACAAAGTGCTTTCACAAAACACCCAGCCTTAAACCCCAGGGAGCAAACAACAGTAGTGTTGAACATGAAGTGGCTAGGAAAAACTCCCTAATTTAGAAAGAAACCTAGAAAGGAACCAGGCTCCAAGGGGTGACCAGTCCTCTTTGCCGGGTGAACACATTAAGAGTCCAAATTGTATTAGTTAATCGTTGCATGTGGGCTAAGCCCAGATTCTATTTAGGCTCGACTAAATGGACAAGGACAGGGACAGATGGGGGAAGGGGGGTCAGCAGAGTGGCAGCTGAAATCGTCAGGTATCGTCTAGATCTTCAACACAACCAGGAGGACTCTGGACAGGGACCGCAACGAGTTAAGCCAGGTACTCCGCAGGTGTGGGTTAAGACCTCATGTCCTCCCAAGTTTAACCTGAAAAGGGGCATCAAGATGGTCAAATATGACCACAAACTGCGGAATGGGGAGCACTTCAACAACAATTCCGAACCCCGACGCACGTGGCAGGGCATCCAAGCATCACAGACTACCGGCCAAAGAACCCCATCCCCCAGCCAGGGCTCCATCTCCATCGCATACGAGTTACACAGGATTTTGGCTTGCTTCAACTGGGACAACAAAGATCCAGCAATTAAAAATTAGCTCCCCCCCAGAAGACCTGCACCTCAGACTACCCACTGCAGATGTGTCGTCTGCACTGAGCAGGGTGAAGGCACTCAAGGCTGCCGGTCCTGATGGCGTCCCCGGGCGTGAGCTCAGAGCGTGTGCTGGGCAGCTGGCCGAGGTCTTCACTGACATTCTCAACCTGTCACCAGCCCAGGGGGTTGTCCCCATGTGCTTCAAGACCGCAATCTTTGTGCCATTGCCGACTGCGTCTAACCTAAATGACATCTAACCCGTCGCACTCACTCTACAATCATGAAGTGCTTTGAAAGACCGGGCCACTCTGGCACACTGTGATTTTTGAGGAGGCTGAAGAAGGCCGACCGGAAGGCCCTGCAATGAGCGATGAAAACCCCCCAGTACATCATGGGTACCCAGCTCCCCGCCATCGTAGACCTCCAGCGCAATCTGTGTCTGCATAGGGCGCGCAGCATCATCAGGGACGCTTCACATCCATGCAACACACTGTTCACCCTCCTCCTATCAGACAGGTGGTACAGGTCTCTTGGTTTCCACACCAGCAGGCTCAGGAATAGTTTTTTCCCCCCTCTTATGTAACCCTGATGAACTCTGTGACCCAACACTAAACACCCCCCGCCAACTGCATAGTACTGCCTCTCAGGGACCTTGTTGCACTACTCTCTTTGTACTACTGGATTCTCACACTGCTTTGCAATGTCTGATAAGGGTGTTTTCAGTTGTTACATCGTCTACCTCGGGAACTTCAGTGCTGCTATCCCTGCATTTCAGTTGCACGTGCTACTGTCAATTAGACGTTGCGCATTCAGAATTGCCATTTCTACTTGCATTTGCCTTCATTGCACGTCTATACATCCCACTTACATAATTACACATAATACTTGTAGATTTTCCTCCCTCTTCTATTTGCACTTTAGGTTAGATGCTATCTGCATTTTGTTGTAATGTTCAACCACAATAAAGTTGAATCTGTTCTAATCTCGATTCTTCAAAGTAGCCACCCTTTGCCTTGATAACAGCTTTTCTTGATAGTCTCTCAACCAGCTTCATGAGGTAGTCACCTGTAATGTTTTTCCAACAGTCTTGGAGGAGTTCCCACATGAGAACCTTCTTTTAGTTTGTAAACCCTGTAACACTTTCTTTTATGTGGGCTGCAATTTGAGGTGCAGTAAATTACCAATTTCTGAGGCTGGTAACTCTACTCTGTAGCAGAGGAAGCTCTAGGTCTTCCTTTTCTGTGGTGGTCCTCGTGAGAGACAACCAAATCCTTAATCCGCATTAATTTACATAAAGAAACTTTCAAAGTAAAGGTTTTTGTTTTGTCTGACTTCAAGTCTTAATGTAATGATGGACTGTTGTGTCTCTTTGCTTATTTGAGCTTAACTTTCCAAAATATGGACTACTTTGTGCAATTGTGTCATAAAATGTCTGTTCATATATTTAGGGCTATGATTGCAAGTCTTATGCTCAAATCTGTAATTAAATTTTACAAGCATATACATTTTAGGTATGTACTTGCAAGTTAATCTTCATTTAGTTGGTGCTTGCAAGCAATACTTGACAAGCTTGTACAATACATTTTACAAACATGATTAATATTCCATACAATCCTACCTAATAACAACACACCTGATTGGCTCAAAGGCCTTTAAAAGGAAAGAAATTCCACAAATGAACTTTTATGCCTGGTGATGCAAGGTGAATACCTCATGAAGCTGGTTAAGAGAATGTAAAAGAGTTGAAACAGTTTGCTAAGCTGTCATAAAGGTATTGACGAATCTACAATATAAAATGCATTTTGATATTTTTAACACTTTTTGTTTATTAAATTATTCAATTTGTGTTATTTCATAATGTTGATGTCTTCACTATGATTAGACTCTACAATGTGGAAAATCGTAAAACTAAAGAAATACCTTTGAATGTGTAGGTGTGTCCATACTTTTGACTGGTACTGTTTGTTTGAATAGTGCTGCTACATCTAGGCTCAGGCCGTTTGCATGTGTCTTTCCTGTTTACCCGTTATGTGTAACCAAAAGACACGTATGTGTGAAAAACCAAAATGTGTGTGTGAAAAAACTAAAACAGTCCATTGTGTGACTAAAAGGGAAATTATGAATATTATGCCCGGCTAGCAAGTTTGGCCCCGCATCCAGGCTGACTTGTTTTCTAAGCAGTTTGAAAGTATCCCAGTGATTTACTGTGCTGTGGATAGGAGAACAGCCGTAAAGACATGGCCAGGATTGAGAATATCTCCTGAAATTCCTCTTGGCTGCAAGGAAACACCTTTCGACGTGTTCATGGCTGTATCCTCCTTTAGTCTAAATCCACAAATTATAAATTCCCTCGACCATCTCATATAATACCCACTGCTTTATGATGCACAAGTACAGCAAGATCTGTGTGCATGCAAATTCAAATGCCTGATCAGTACATCACAGCTCAATTTAGAACCATCTCCTTCAATCCCTCTGGGATTTGTATAAGAATGTTAGCAATATCTACGCTGGTTGTTTTTTCGCAGCATAGGAACAGGTTATTTTTACATTTCTCTGTGGCCAGGACCTAAGCAGTCGCTCTACCCAGAGCAGCAAGCCTCTGTATACAGCTGCAAGCCCCCCACTCAGCTCCGCTTATAGACCCAGAGCCTCCGCCAGATCCTCTCCCACACCTCTCAGGGGATGTGGAACCACACAATCCTTATGTAGATTATGTAGAGAGAGAGAATAGCTTGCGCAACGTTTATATAATATGCCTTTAAAATGAGCTGCATCCAGTTCACTTTCAAAGGGGCAACATTATCAGTGCGAAGCCTTCTAATCACTGGAACCATCATGTACTCAAATGGAATCTCAAAGTATTTAGAACGATGCCTCCTACGTAATACTGTTCTAAAAATGCCCAACAACATTCAATCTCGCTTTTACCCACACAGCTTGATTAAAATTCATGACATAGTGACTGAACCCCCACCCCTCCCCTGTGTAGACACCTTGTCTGTATCCAGTAATGACGCCATCCAGCCAGGTGCCAGCCACACCCTGGGCTCCCACAGCTCTCCGGGGCCCAAGCGACCGGGCAACACCCTGAGGAAGTGGCTGACCAGCCCTGTGAGACGCCTGAGCAGCGGCAAGGCTGACGGGCACGTCAAGAAGCTGGCCCACAAACACAAGAAGAACCGCGACGGACGTGGGAAGAATGCGGACTCCTCCGGTTCCCAGAAAGACTCGGATGACAGCGCCGCAACGCCGCAGGATGAGATGGTTGAGGAGGTGCGTTCGGTTGGTCACCTTCGAGCTCCACCTCGTTCTTCCTCTCCTGCTCTCATTCCAACTGTTCGACCGTTTCTATCTCACGTAACCATCTCTGCACGTCACATGATCTCGGCCTTTATCTTCCCCTTGCTCTGCTTTCCTCTACCTTTCTGTCTCCGTCCCTCTGGTGTTTTCCCTCTCTAGAGGCCTTGTGCGTTGTGAACTCTGTTGTTGTTGTCCCTTTACAGAGGATGAGGAACGAGGGCCTGAGCAGTGGCACTCTGTCCAAGTCTTCTTCGTCCGGGATGCAGAGCTGTGGTGAGGAGGAGGGAGAGGAAGGGGCGGATTCGGTACCCCTGCCCCCCCCCATGGCCATCCAACAACACAGTCTGCTGCAGGCTGACTCTCAAGATGACAAGGTTACACAAACACACACAAACAACCACCCTACCTCATTTACAACACACAAACACACACACACACACACACACAAACCCGCCTGGTATCAAATAGGGGACAACCATCTGTCCTGTAAAATATTTTTCATGAAGGAAAATGCATTGTAGATTGTTTTTTGTTGTCTAAAATGTTATTATTACGTTGTTTATTGTCATTCATTCAGTCATTCTCCCAATTATTGTGACAGCGGCAGACATTTCTGACACTAATATCAATGTTTTCTCTGTTTTTCTTAACTGGCTTTATTTTTCCATAGCATTACGTTGATTTTTGTTCTGCCTCTGTTCTGTCTCAGTTCTCGTACCTCTCAATGTAACTCCCTACGCTGTCCAGACGCTCCCTACACCTACTATATATTTATTTCAGTTTGCCGCTATCCTTCCTCAACCATCTCCCATCCCCAGCTGCCCTGCATCTGTCTATAACTCCATGGTTGTGGATGTGATGAATACTCCATTTTCTGTCGTTGGTGAAGTTAGAAACTCACTGACTACATTGGCATGGTTTTGTACAGCCTGATGCTAACGTTTAGCAAGGCTAAGGTTGAGACCGGCCCGTTGTCCGGGTTCCAGTTTCTAATGGAGTATTGAAGAGTACATGTACACTGTTCAGGCATGTACTCCACTCTGGTGCTGAGAACCTCAGAACCTCGTCCCAAACTCTCCCAACCCCAATGCCACGTTCCTTCTGTCGTCCATGCTAGCCTGGCCCCCGTAGGCCCCTATTTGGCACCTATTAGGGAGAGCACACCCATTCCCTATGTGGACTTTTGGAATGTCGGGCAGGGTCAAAACACATCAATGGTGAGCTCCTCATAGAGGTACATAATGTGATGACATGCACAACAGTATATGAATGTGGACCATTTATTGGAATACACGGTTCCACCAGAGAGCACAACTTCCCTATGAATTGTAACCCATTGAATAGAACTGTTTCCAATTGAAATGCTTGCATGAGTTTCTGTTTCTTTATCATTTCTTTCCTTGACCCTGCCAGGCCTCTCGTTTGTCGGGCCGACCGAGCAGTTCAGAGACACCCAGCGCAGCGGAGCTGGTCAGTGCAATTGAAGAGCTGGTCCAGAGCAAGATGGTAAGATCCAACCGTCCATCTGTTCTCCACGCTGATGTCGACTGCCCACACATAAACATGGGCGCGCGCGCACACTCACGTACACGAGCGGCCTGAAATATCAGCTCATCCAGGTGTCAGGGTGGACATGACTGTGATGTCGCCGGGGCCCACCAGTCATCTGTCCACAGTCTGAGTCACCTCACCAGCTGCCTGCCTCTCTGCACAAGACCAGGAGCAACGCTTCCGCTGACATTTATCACACCATCGCAGCTTTTCTCTCTCCGCTAGTACAATTATGACATGGGAACCTGCATGTGAACAATAAGTCCAACTGTAATATTTACTCAGTCTTTCTTTGTGTTTGTCATCTTGTCTCTCTGTCTTAGTCCCTGGAGGACCGTCCCAGCTCTCTGTCAGTGGAACAGGGGGACAGCAGCAGCCCGTCCCTCATCCCCTCAGACAACTCCCTCCTGTCGTCTTCGTCCCCCATCGATGAGATGGATGAGCGCAAGTCAGGTTTCCTCAAGAGACGCCAGTGAGTTTGGTTTCATCCCCCAACCTGTCCTAAGCAGAAAACAAATGACTGGAAGGGACCAGTGATGCCCTTGGCTCATTCTAATCATTCTGCCTTATGGTCATAAGTCTTAAGCCCTGAGACATCAGCTCAAACAGTAGTGTGATGGTTTTGCAAAGATCTCTTTTCTTCAGCGTTTGACTGAAATATCATATCCATGATCCTCATGAAACCTAGCAGTAAAACTTGCGTTTTTGCAATGTTCATTTAATCCATAGGGGATTTTTAGATCCACTCCAAATAGGTTTTGTGGAGATTCTGACTATGCGTCAACTCTTCTATATTCAGCTACGTGTTACTGGAGCTCGTGGAGACAGAGAGGGACTATGTTAGAGACCTGGGGTCTGTGGTGGAGGTGAGAATATACTCTTAACTTAATTATCCTGATCAGCAACTCTTCAACAACACTTCATACTCTGTTCACTTTATACTCTGTCCAGTCCAGAAATGAATCTGAGTCCTTAACAATCCTCTAAATGTATTTGCAATATGGTTACAGCGAACATAGAGCTAATAATGAATGCTGTCTATCTCTACAGGGCTACATCAGCCGAATGAAGGAGGAAGGCGTGCCAGACGACATGAGGGGAAAAGACAAGATAGTTTTTGGGAATATCCACCAGATCTATGACTGGCACCGAGAGTAAGAACGGAATAGGACCTGCCTAGTATAGTTATTATTGGTTTTATTTTGAGATAATACAAGGTTGACTTCTTTCACTTTACTCATGCTACACCAATTTGCTGCAGTTTTTTCCTGGGAGAACTAGAAAAATGTCTCGAGGACCCTGATAGGCTGGCTCCCCTGTTTGTCAAACAGGTGAGACAAATGTTATGATCCACATTGGCCAAATCATACCATCAGTAACGGTTTGCGTAATAACAACTGCTCCAAATTTCCCCTATGTTTTATTTTCCTTTTATTCCTGTCAGGAGCGACGGTTACATATGTACATAGTGTATTGCCAGAACAAGCCCAAATCAGAGCACATTGTGTCTGAATACATAGACACCTACTTTGAGGTAAGAAGGATCTTCCTCCACTCTTGACCACACACAGCTTATCTCAGACCCATTGTTTCCTTTGGACATAGTATATTGCAACACTACTGTATCCAAATGACTGCAACTAATAGGTAGCTTGTGCATTTTAGGAGCTCAAGCAGCGTTTGGGCCACAGGCTTCAGCTCACTGATCTCCTCATTAAGCCTGTCCAGCGAATCATGAAATACCAGCTCCTTCTGAAGGACTTACTCAAGTTTTCCAGAAAGGCTGCAGTAGATACTACTGAGTTGGAGGTTAGAAGTACAATTTGAATGGATTTTGTGATATAAGTTCTATGTGTTATAAAGCTGCGAAGCCATTTTCTCCAAACGTGTTGTCCGTCTTCACTCTCCCTCAGAAAGCGGTGGAAGTCATGTGTGTTGTGCCCAAAAGGTGCAACGACATGATGAACGTTGGGCGTCTTCAAGGCTTTGATGTAAGACTCTTTCGTCTTCAGGGAATAGTTGATATTGTCCTTCAGTTCAACTTGGCTCTGTTAACAAAGGTCACACCATTTCATAATAGCATGTTTGAATTTCAACCATTAAGTCCCATGGTTGAAATGATAAAGCGAAGAGGGAGACTTGTTTGTTTATGAAGTCTCTTACTTTTATCACCTATTGTATAGTATCATAACAATATCAAGATAAAATGCATATTTTGGACTTAAGGTCTAAGACTGAACCATGACTGCCCTTGGCCACCATGCTATAATTAGTTCATTTATATTGAACCGCTCTTTCAGTAGGCAGTTCGGTTAACTATCCCATATATATTATTCCCCTCTGCAGGGGAAGATTGTTGCCCAAGGCAGACTTCTTCTCCAGGACACATTTATGGTATCTGACCAGGACGGGGGGCTGCTCACCAGGATGAAGGAGAGGAGGGTGTTCCTCTTCGAACAGATCGTCATCTTTAGTGAGCCCTTAGACAAGAAGAAAGGCTACTCCCAACCAGGCTACCTCTTCAAGAACAGCGTCAAGGTAGCAAACTTCAGTCACTACTAATTAGTCAGACTTACAGCATATGCATCAAGAAGTGTGTGGTATCTGTCATCAGGTCAATATCCCCAAAACCAAAGTTATTGGCTAAATTGTTAGGGGACTAATTTAGTTGCACTGACCTCTTTTCTCTCTTGTATGGTGCGTGTTTTCGTGTGTGCAGGTGAGCTGGCTGGGGCTGGAGGAAAACCCAGATGACCCCTGTAAGTTCACTCTGACCTCACGGTCATCCAGTGGCAGCATGGAGACCTATGTGATTCACTCAGCCAACCCTGGAGTCAGCCAGATGTGGGTTCAACAGATCACCCAGATCCTGGAGAGTCAACGCAACTTCCTCAATGGTAAAAACACGGGGCATGGACTCCACAAGCTTGTGAAAGCGTTCTGTAGGCAATGAACACCATACTTCCTGCAGAACGGTCTACAATTCTGTTGTATTCCGAGGTATAGGATTTCTGTGGTCCAAAGCGCGTTACATGGCACCCCAGATGTGTCCGATAACGTTGAGATCTGGTGACTTAGGTGGGAATGGCAAGACCCCAAACTCAGATGAGTGTGCAACGCATTGGACGAGGCCAAACCCATCAGAAGGAACACAGGACATGAACGGGTGTAACTCATCAGAAAGGATGCACACAGAGTTCACTTGTCTGAGACTTATGTAGACATACACAGGGTCCCATTGAATGTCAGCTAAACAAACCCCATGCCATTACGGAGCACCGCCAGCCTGTACAATGTCCTGTTGACATGCGGGATCCACGGCTTCAGGGGGATTTATCCACACACGGATCCATCCATCTGCCCGAAACAGTTGGAAACGCGACTCGTCAGACCAGGCTGCTGGTTTCCAGTCATCAGTGTCCAGTGGGGGTGTTCCCGAGCCCAGGCGACGTGCATAGCTGTGTGTGAAGTGTTCATCAGGGGTACTTGAGTCGGACGTCGGCTCCTAAAGCCCATATCCCTGAGGGAACGTTGCACAGTCCTCGCACTGACGTTTGTTGAGGGCCCAGCATTGAAAACCAGATGTTATTTGAGGCAGTGTTGCACATCTATCGCCTGAAACGATTCTTGACACAGTTTCCTTAAAGCCACGCTGCTGTCATGAGTTTGATGTTTAGCCAGAATGCATGTATTCACAGTACACTCTTAAAATTATGTTGTGTGAAAAATTCTCTACCTTCAAAATGCTATGACCCATCTCCAACTATTTAACTGTGTTGAAAAATCGCTTAAATCGTGATAACATGCCATTCTCACGGCGGAAACAGCTCTAGATGCTTCTACAGATGTATATCGCTTTATATACACACTGGCAGACAGAGACATGACGTGCCTGGGTGGTGTTGCTATGTGTTTTGTATGGGCTCGTCTGTCCCCGTTTTTCTGTCACTCCAGTGGAAATCATCGCTAAACACTATGTACATATAAACCTAACTGTCTCTCGCTGTCTTTCTCTTTTGCTCTTGTGGAATTATATGAATGTATGTTTCATTGGAAGTTAAATGTGTCTATATCATGAGAACAACAGAAACGTCCGTGTTTAGATTCCCTCTCAGTAGGTCAGACTCTGCCATCCTCCGAAATATGTGAAATGTTTACATTGACCATCTGTGCTAAATAGACACGCCCTTCAAGGTATATACCAGCTAGCAACCGTCTTTACAGTGAGATTGAGTTGATGTCCTGCGATACTATTCCATAAACGCATTGAGTTGCTCTCTCCCTAGACTCTCCACGGGTACGTGCTTAGCGAAAGTGACCAAATGTACGGAAAGGCAGTATTCTCACACTCCGTCTCACTTCCTTGTGTCCACCAGCACTGACATCCCCTATCGAGTACCAGAGGAACCACGTGGGGGCCAGCGGACCGGGCCTGGCGGGCCCCAGCAGCTGCAGCGGTTCCACCGTGGGCCCCGGGAGTAACTCTCTCTGTGGCCCCCAGAGCCGCCGGCCCTCACGCATTCCCCAGCCCTCCTCCCGAATCCCGCAGCCTGTCCATCACCACCATCCCCTGGGCCCCGATGGCCCAGACAGGACAGCAGGTATGTGGTCCCAGCTGCTCCCCTCCTCATCCCCCTCCTCCCAGCCCCCCCGCCCCGCTGAGCATATGGAGGTTGACCTGGGGCCCCAAGATGTCCCTAAGATGCCGGTGCTGGAGGGTCCTCTGCCCCGCAGCCGAACCAGCAGCAACAGCAATGAAAAGCCTGTGGGTGTGGCTGGGGGCGGTGCCATAGAGTGTAGCCCTGGTGAGGGCCTCACTGAGACCCCCATCCCACGACTGGCTGTGGCCCCTCTGAATCTGGCCGTGGCTCGAGTAGGGAGGGTCTCTCCACTGACCTCCCCCGTGAAGGAGAGCTTTATCCCTGGCTGCGCCGCTCAGAAAGTGTCCTCTTACTGGGGTGCCACGGTCCCAGCCTCCCCAGCCAGCCGGCCTGGGTCCTTCTCTTATCCCAGTGATAGTGGGGACTCCACCCAGGGCCGCAGCCATCGACACTCCACCCACAGCAAGGACATTGACCGCATGAGCACCTGCTCCTCCACCAGTGAGCAGTCTATACAGTCCACCCAGAGCAACGGGGTAAGAACCCTTGTCCAGTCCCAGGCTTCTCTCTCTCCAGCTTAGTCCCTACTAACTAAGACCTTACTGGCTGATCTTACTGGGTCTAAAAATGGCGTCACCTGAAGCACAAGTGATCACTGAACCATGTAAGCACACTAACTTGCCTGTAGTGTGAGGTGTAATCTTTCTGACTACTAACTGTGCGCTTTTGGCTGTAAGATACTGTAACTGCTACAGTACCTCTGCTTTACTGTATTATCTCTTCTCCAGTGTGACTCTTTACCTCTAATCGCCTAATCTCTGTCTTGGTTTTGGAACCGCAATGAACCTGCCTGCTAACACTTATTAACATTCACTAGACATGATCTTAGTGATTGCTCTTTTTGATTCATACTGTTGTGGTGAATGTATTTTTCGGGGGTAGGGTGGAGAACCATCAAGTAATTTATTGGCCTAAGCAAAATCACAAAAACCAGTCTCTGGGTTTTTTTTTGCTTTGAAAAAGCTGCTTCCTTTTGGCCTTCCTCCAGCGTGCCTGATGCAAATCTTTGTTCTGGTTCTCTGTTTTATTGTCCCCAAATACATTTCATGCACCAAACACATTTGGCCTCACTTGACTTATTCAGGCACTGTCTAGACTCTGTCTAGTCCTCACTCTTTCCTGCTGAAACTGACTGTTTTTGTCTCGGAGAGACAAATACACCATGTAAACTCCACCCTCTGTCTCTTTGAAAGACACTCTATGTAAACTCTACCCTCTCTGTCTGAGGGTACCATACCACTCTGTTTTCTGGAGATCATCTCTTTGCTTTGCCCTGTTACTTAAAAATGTAAATATCTTTGATACATGGAGGAATCAGATTTCAGTTTCTCCCGTCTGACATTCATCACTCATCAATGATGAACCTTTCATAATGAATGCTTCTTGATTAGTCCTTTGCGCACTAGCTGTAGCATGGAAACAGATAACCAACAAATGATACTCACATGCAATCAAATGAATACAGTTTTGATTTGCCATAGGTCTTCAGACCATTTTACCACAGAGCGCTTACCAAAGAATGCCAAACTTGTATGTGTGCGTCTGTCCATGTCTTTCTCTGTCTCCCTGTCTGTCCGTCTCTCTCTGGGTGACCCTACCTATAACCATGTATCGAACCACCACCTCCGTCTCCCTCCTCCTGCAGAGTGAAAGCAGTAGCAGCAGCAGCATCAGCACCATGTTGGTGACCCAGGACTATGTGGCCCTCAAGGAGGATGAGATCAGCGTGTCCCAGGGCGAAGTGGTCCAGATGCTGGCCTCCAACCAGCAGAACATGTTCCTGGTGTTCCGGTCCGCCACCGAGCAGGGACCTGCCGCCGAGGGCTGGATCCCCGGCTACGTACTGGGTCACACCTCCATCATTATTCCCGAACTCCCCGAAGGAACCATCAAGTAAGAGACAAGGTTGCTCCGTTCGTTTGTTCTGTGAAGCGAAGGCTACTGCTCTTGTATGTTTTTCAGAAGTCCCAGCTAAAGGGTCCAATCAGGAGTATTACATAATTTGGGAGCTGTAGTTGAGAGTCTTTTCAATGGTTCTACCTCTTCATGCCTTTTTCCTGTTGGAGCAGGAAGTCATCATCATGGCAAACCGCACTACGCATCAGGAGAAAGTCTGAAAAAAAAGACAAGGAGACCAGGAAGGAAAATAAGATGGAAAATGGCAACCGCAAATCTCAAGAAAGTCTGGCTAATAAAGTTTCTGTAAAGGTAGTTCAATTAAAAGAATGAAATGCTTTTTACCCTTCTAGATTAACCTAATTAAATGATTTAATGGTACAAATATTGCATGTCTGTTTATTGTATGTTTTTCTTCCAGCTTCTAAATCCCAACTACATATATGATGGTATGTACACATATAAACCTTTTTGCATGTCACTTACTATACATGCAGAAATAGTGGTTCAATGCAGGAAAGGACTCGCTTGGGTTCCCCAAAAAAGATCAATGTCCTCTATCTGTAACCCCTGCAGTCCCCCCAGAGTTCTTGTTGCACCTGAGTGATGTGACCTGTGATCTGGGAGAGAGTGTCATTTTGAGGTGTAAGGTCTGTGGAAGACCTAAATCCTCTGTGACCTGGAGAGGACCTGACCACTGCACTCTGACCAACAATGGACACTACAGCATCACCTACAAGTAGGTACACATCTGTACTGGTCTCTGTCTAAAGCCGTCGTTTCATATTTTCTTTTTGTCATTTGGCAAACACTCTTATCCAGATTAACTTACATTTATCTTTGCAAAGCAGCGAATTTAGTTCTGTTTTTAGTGGTGATTTGGTTAATGTTTCTATTTTTTAACCAATGTCTTGTGACCCATCTCAGTGACACAGGCGAGGCCACCCTCCGGATCATGGGTGTATCTGTGGAGGATGATGGGGTGTACTCCTGTGTGGCCACCAATGTAGTGGGCAGTGTGTCCTCCTCCGCCAGCCTCAGAGTCTCAGGTCCGTCACTTCACTGTAGACTGATACTGGGTTCAGTATATCAGTGTACATACAGGATGTATAGAATTCACATGAATGACGTTACAGGATGTATAGAATTCACATGAATTACCTAATCGGATATATAGTATTCACACAATTTTTCAGTTTTTGTTTCAGTTAATCAGAAGTCTACACACCCATATTGAAAATGTAGCTTTTATGTAAGGTTCAAATAAAGACAATTAATGTCAGACTCTTTTCACGTTTAATTAGATCTGATAATCAACAATATTTAAGTAAAATACAAATATATTTTCTGTTTTGCTTGGAGTACAGCAGTAGGTCTGTTTGTATTGGTCTACATCAACCTAGCACAGCAGGATTTTGCCATTTTATCACGGAAGATTTGCAGAAGAGATGAAGTTTGGTCAAATTGCTTGGGAATCTCTTTAGGAACTCTGGAATTCCAATAGGATTAATCTTGCTTTCAGATAGCAATTCCTTGGTTGATTAGCCTATGTGCTTCAGATCTTGGTTGTGATTTCTTTTCTTTTTATTTAGGCCTACATTATGTACCTTGATCTCATCAGACTATCACACATTTTCTCACATGGTTTTGGAAGACTGATTATCTCTTCTTGCTGAATTGATATGGGCTTAGATGTTCTTTTTTATGAAGAATAGTTTCTTACTAGCCTACTGAACATTTATTCATATGTATGTATAATGCGTTACTGTATATCCCTCTCCTGACCTTTGCTAAAAGTAAGATATTTTGTTAGCTCCATGTGGACCATGGGCTATCTCTGCAGTATGCAATCGAGAATTGTTTAAGGCAATCCTACAGGAACAGGTTATTATATTTAAGGATAATCAAACTTCAGTTGGCTGCAAATTATTTTGTACCTATGATCTGGAATGTGATTGGTTAAATCTGAACAGAGTGACAACTCCCTGTACGAAGGGTTTGCACACAGTGTTGCCAGTTTTGGTTTTATCATTCTTTTTGAGAAATTATTCATCAAAATAAAAAATGTAAAACCTCTGACGTGATTTGTCTTGATTTTAACCTGAACAAAAGCTACGTTTTCAGTAAGTTACAGTAGACTTATAATATTCACTGCATATGCAACTTTCACATTTTCAAAATTTTCTATTATCCCAGATGTCTCCAATGATAGGAGTGAAGAGGTCTGGAAGAACAACTTTGAGGCCTTCTACACAGAGATCAGTGAACTGGGAAGAGGCAGGTTTTCTGTGGCTAAACGCTGTGACCAGCGTGGGAGCAAGCAAGCAGTAGCAGCCAAGCATGTCAACAAACGTCTGATGCGTCGTGAGCAGGTCCTCCAGGAGCTGAGGATTCTACAATGTCTTGAACATCCCCACCTGGTGGGCCTGCTGGACACCTTTGAGACAGCCACCAGCTACATACTAGTGCTGCAGATGTAGGTTTTGAGTCAGCCACCAGCTACATACTAGTGCTGCAGATGTAGGTTTTGAGTCAACCACCAGCTACATACTAGTGCTGCAGATGTAGGTTTTGAGTCAGCCACCAGCTACATACTAGTGCTGCAAATGTACGTGTCAAGACAACCACCAGCTACATACTAGTGTTGCAGATGTAGGTTTTGAGTCAGCCACCAGCTACATACTAGTGCTGCAGATGTAGGTTTTGAGTCAGCCACCGGCTACATACTATTGCTGCAGATGTAGGTTTTGAGTCAGCCACCAGCTACATACTAGTGCTGCAGATGTAGGTTTTGAGTCGGCCACCAGCTACATACTAGTGCTGCAGATGTAGGTTTTGAGTCAGCCACCAGGTACATACTAGTGCTGCAGATGTAGGTTTTGAGTCAGCCACCAGCTACATACTAGTGCTGAAAATGTACGTGTCAAGACAACCACCAGCTACACACTAGTGCTGCAGATGTAGGTTTTGAGTCAGCCACCAGCTGCTTACTAGTGCTGCAGATATACGTGTTGAGACAGCCACCCAGCTACATACTAGTGCTACAAATGTACATGTCGAGACATCCACCAGCTACATACTAGTGCTGCAAATGTACGTGTCAAGACAACCACCAGCTACATACTAGTGCTGCAGATGTGCAGTAATATGTTGGAGAACAATTGTGGAGTCCCATATTTGACCCTTATCCATAAACAAAGCAATTGTTTTGAACTGCAAAAGCAGTTTTTTGCTGAGAAACAGTTTAACTGAATACTGTGTTATTGTGTAGCGAATTACTGTTTTGAACAATACAGCATTGTGGTAACCCATCATTTCAGTTTGTTGTGCTCATAAATGATGTTAAGGCTCCCTGCTTGCATACTTTAAGACTACTGTTATGTCTTACTCTCTGGGGCTTTGTGTCTGCAGGGCTGATCAAGGCCGTCTCCTGGACTACATAGTTAGCTGGGGGAACCTGACTGAAGAAAAGGTGGCCTTGTACCTCCGGGACATTCTTGAAGCTTTACACTACCTGCATAGCTGGAGGATAGCTCACTTGGACTTGAAGGTGAGTGACTGAATGCTGTCACAAAAGTGACATCCAGGAGTCGAAATTAATCCATAGTGAAACACAATTGTATTGTCCTTAAAGGCGCTCTCCAGATGGTCAGCTGTTAAGGGTTGACATTTGTCTGATGCATTTTGGACATATTGTACAGATGATCAATTAGCCCATACGGATTTCTCTCTGTTGTAAAATAAGAAAGCTCATTAGTTCTTTGAAAAAAGTATCTGCTCACTTTTTTTCAAGTACACCCAGGGGTCCTGGTACCCTGGGTTTGGAACCACTGGTTTAGCACACGTATTTGGCTACGTAATATGTGATTGGCTCTGTTATTTCTTTGTCTCGGTGAGCTTTTGTAAGGACATTCTCTTTAGTGTTCTCTTTTTACACACTATATGCATTTGGCCTACATATTTTATAGTATAGTGTATAGGATTCCAGTTATGTTTTTCTGCCTTTATTTTTTTATGTCAAATATTTGAAGGATTTTTTATTACTGCACTTTTCACGTCATTTGCAAATATCTCCAAGCTGCTTTATCAAAAGGTATGATCTGCTTTTGTGGATGGTTATAGCCTGAAGGTATATATTTTGGTATGACTATGCATATTTAGAGTTAAATTAAAATGTTCCTAATATGCACAATATTATAGGAAATCCCACACCCCCATCATAAAACATTTCCGCTGCCCCTGATTATTGGTGATTGTTTGACTGGTCTGGGCTGGGTTTGCGATGTATGTCTGGTTTTGTCAAGATAATTCTTTGCCACACATTTTGCATGCAAGTCCCTATGGTGCTGTTTTGTGTTGAAATAAGTTAGTCTTTCTAGAACCCAAAATATTCCCAAACAATAGAAGATTTCATCCATAGTCTCTTTCTCATTGCCTTCTGGGTATATTTTCTTCATCAATCCTCTCCCTAACAGCAAGCCCTACTCCGCTTGTGCTCTCTACGCTGTATCTTCAATGTTTCTGACTGTTCAGAGTGCCTGTGCAGCTAATATAGGCTACCCGTCTCACGTGTGCTATTACTTCATTGGGTTGGGTCTAGCTTGTATACAAATCGGAGCTACAGGGAAGATCCCAATACTGTTTAAACCCATTTGAGGAGAAGTTTAGAGGAGCTAAACATTTGGCTTTGACATTCAATGGGTTCTGAGAATATAAGAAGTGAGGAAAGAGGAGTATGGAATTGACATAGTTCCAGTCTCATGGCTGTTACTCCGAGAACTCTTTTAAATTCCCCATCTTTGGGGTTGGGATAAGTGCAGATCAGGAAATCAACCTCAGTAGCTGGTTGTCGTTTTCAAAAACAGTTTGTCACTGACGGTATCATTTTGAAAACTGTTATTGTTGGTATCATGACCTGTACACATCTGTTAATTAAACATAATATTTGCATTAGGGTTACATTTTCTTACCTTTCCTTGCATGTGTTTTGTGTATGTGTGGGTGTGATATCTCTCCAGCCTGAGAATGTGTTGGTGGAGCAGACATCTGCCCAGCCTGTTGTGAAGCTGACAGACTTTGGGGACGCCGTCCAGCTGAACAACGGCCACTACATCCATCCTTTACTGGGCAGCCCAGAGTTCTCAGCCCCGGAGCTAATCCTGGGCCAGCCTGTCTCCCTGACCTCTGACCTTTGGAGTCTGGGGGTCGTAACCTACGTAGTGCTGAGCGGGGCATCTCCATTCTTGGATGAGAGCACTGAAGAGACTTGTTTAAACATCTGTCGCCTGGATTTCAGCTTTCCCCACAACTACTTCCAGGGTGTGAGTCAGGCTGCTAGGGACTTTGTATGTCTCCTTCTACAGGGAGAGCCAGACTTGAGACCTTCAGCCGCTGTATGCCTTCAGGAGAACTGGCTACAGCCGCGGGACAACCAACAGAACCAGTACTCTGGGTGTATCGATACCTCCAGACTCATCTCCTTCATTGAGCGGCGGAAACACCAGAACGACGTCAGGCCGGTGGGCAGCTTCAAGACCTTCCTTCACAGCAGACTTCTCAACCGGATATGAGAGAGATGGTGGACTACAGTGCCTGGACGTCACAGACTGAATATGAGAGGTGGAGGACTCCAGCGCCTAGAAGTCACAGAGTGGGTCTGAGAGGTTTAAAGGACTTACATTACCTAGACACCACAGGGCCATATTGATGATCTCATCCTTTCTTAGCCAGCTACATCAATTCATTGGAACAACATTACCCAGCATCCTGCTGCTGCTGACTGCTTTTCATACTTTTGACTGAGATTCCCCCCCAAGAGATTTAGCTACTTCCTATCGAGCCCTATCTTTATAGGGATTATGACCTATGCCTGCACAGAAACACAAACTATTTAAAAGCATTTCAAACTTGACTAGCAGGAAGAACAAAGCTTTCTTGAGAGCCAGTGAGAGCAAGTCTTGTGTTTGGACAGTAATACAAACATATACTGTAATTTCAGGTTGCTTTCGATTGATTATAGGAAAATGATTTTTTGTATTTGAGAGATTACTTTTTGTAAAGAAAATGTATAATGAAGAAACAAAGAGATGTCTTTATTCATATACCTTTTCAAGAACATAGGCTCTTAAAACAAATAAAAACAAAATTGAATGAAACGTAAAGCAACAGAGACCCACCATGAGTGTGTTGCTTCAGAAAACTAATTATTGAACCAGTTGGAGACCAAACTCATTGTAACTCTAGTTGATTAGCGTACATCATCAGAAAAGCAAATGCTCTTTTACTCGCCTTGCTTATTATATGGACCTGTACAAGTTAATGCAACTATACTATTTTATTGAAACATCAGCAGAGAAACCAATAAACAAACAAGAACAAGCTTTTAAACTATTGGAAAAGCTCTTTAGATTTCTGATACATCCGCCTTACTTTGTAAATAATGTGTTCCTGCCATTCTCATTTTGAAACATTTTAAAACATTTTGAAAAATGCTGATTTAATTAGCTGAGTAGTACATCCTGCCAGTGGAGGAGATGTGTGAGGATGAATTGCTCTGTCTAATGTCAATCTAAATTACATCACTACTAGAAATACTGCGATAAAATGCACTCATATTTTGCATCAGTTTCTCATGTGCAGTGTTGCAGCTTTAAAGTTTATGCAACTGTTTATGAAGACGTGTGTACCCGTAATCTAAAAAGGCATGTATGTACAGTACCTCGTACTGCAATAGATGTCTGTATTGTGTTACTCTTTTTCTGTATTAAGTTCAGTATTAATATCTTGGAACCTGAAAAACTTATTTCACAAATAATGTTAAAATAAACAAATGTGTATCGATAGGCTCTTATGGTTTCAGTTTGTAATTGTTGATACTTTTTTCCCGTTACTATACCAAAGTTAACCATGCTTTTCTCACTTAAATGTGTTATATGATTCACCATGTTAAGTTATTAATACCATACTGAACCTAGAGATAGTTGTTTACATTGGTTCAAAGTGGCTTTATTTATTAGCATTGTAAGAACATTTAACTGTTAATTATTGCTGCATACCTGATTAACATTTCAAACACTTTTCATTTAGTTGTTGGTTATTATTACATACATAATTAACATTTCAAACACTTATCTTCTCAAGCTGTTCATGAAGTAGTGATTGCTGTGTATGTTTGTTTGGCTTTTTAAGTTATGTATTGCTAGACGTGTAGTGCAATGATCATTTTGGTTTAACTTAAGATACATTTCGGGTAGCATTCTTTGCAGAGCGGTAGGTTAAAAAAAGATACTATGAAGTATTTACATCAATGTTACAATAATTGTGCCAGGACGCTAAAGCACTAACCTTTATCCATGACCTGAAACCTTCAGTGAGTTAATCATTGTGTGAACTGAAACTGATGTTAAAGTGCCAGTCGGTTTACTTGGAAAGACAAATGAAGCAGCTGTATTTCCTTATAAGCTTGAAAAGTCGATTAAAGTTTTATGTTCATGTCAAAGCAGTAGTCACAATGATACAATTAAGGAATTTATTAGTTAAACTTGTACAGTCCCATTTTGTGTCCTCTTATTTATTAATGTGTAAAGCTGTACAAACATGGACGATGAAAATGGGAACTTGGATGTAACCTCATCATATTTTTTACATACTATGTCACTTTGAATGTTAAATGACATATTTTTACTTTTGCATGTATATTTCTTTGTACAGATTGTTTGCACATTAATGCTGTAAATATTTTATTTAGTCCTCAGTTAAATGCCATTAAACATATGGAACAAAGGCTTTTCATGGATGGGTTTGTATTTATGTGTGTGTATAACTTTGAATCTATGTTGTAACTTACCTGCACGTATTCAAACCCCTGACTAATTCTCATATTTTACATAATTATACATAGGACATCGACTTTTGTTGGCCATGTTATTTTTAAACACTGACACTCAAAATACATTTTTAGATGGTGAAATTGGTTTAATGTTGGAAAATATTCACATGAACAAGAACTGGAAAAATCGGATACAGAAAGGAATAAACTTCCAGCAAAACGATCATTATTGCCGATGTGGATGGTCTTATCTAATTATAACAGGTAACCCACTCTATCCACACTGAGGTATTACCTATATCCCAAACAGATCATCCCAACAATTTCTGTTAGATGCCAAAGTATCATGACATTGTAATATCCACTTTCTTTCTCTTTGAGATTCAAGAATATTGGGTCAAAAGATATTGTAGCGATATAACTGTCAGCAACTGAAAATCAGAGTTCAGTGATTTTTTTTATTTGTATTTGCATATCTGGAGCTGTTAACACTCTGCTGAGTCAGGTCAAGTGCTTTCCGCCCAGTGTTGAGTGAGCTCAGACCTACACAGAACAGCCCATTGTGTGGAATCGTCCCGCTCTCATGGTTAGATTGCACTTAGCCTTAACTAAACATAGAGACTTGCTATATACAAGTCTCGTTCAGCAAGGAAAGCAGAAACAGACACATACAACGGTCTTTCTCAATTATTTTATTATACTTTAAATTTCCATATAACGTAGGTATAAGCAATATGATATAATCGTAATAAGAAATAAGTAACATTTTCAGCACACAAAAAAAACAACTGCTATACAAGCTAGACAGTTGCAAAAAAATCTTAAAAGCAGATGATAATAAGAGTCAAATCTGTAAATGGGGAATAACTACCTTTGCCCAACGATATTAATGACAGATTCTGTCAATGTTACAATTCCTTTCAGATCTAAATCCTCCGAACATGCATTCATTCTTAGAAGATGGCAAACTCCCCTTCCAGGACCAAGAGGTTTCTGATGTACATCAGAGATGTATTTCTCTCTGTCAAGAAAGAATGCATGACTTGTGGTCCACATTAGTTTCTCTATAACTTGGACACAAAACCTGAGAACTTCTTTTGCTCTACTTTCACAGAACGCTTATTTCACTTAAATGACAAGGCTGCACGCCCACCTACTCTGAATGAAGTTGGTTTCTACAGTTAATGCAGCCATAAAATAAGAAAGATCAGAAAGAGGTAGTACCATACATGCACATCTCAACATAGACTGAAAGATGACATCACTCTGGCCAACACTTTGGTCTGCAAACAGGTCCACACTGACCAGACAGTTCTATTGCCCAACTGTAACACATTATTGAATCTTAGATCTCTTCATTGTAAAGTCTTCTCTAAGGTTTCCTAAATTGGACCATGTAGTTGACACAGAGAAATATTCCGTTCTTGTAGAATACTTGTTATAGAGAAATGTAACATTGGGGATGGTCACATAACATTTTAAGTTTTATTTAGCCAGCATTATTATCCACAGAAATGTTTCGTACTTTTTGCTACTGCCCCTTCTGGAGGAATCGAACCAACCCTAGCTTTGCAAGCATCCTGTACTTACGATGTCAGTTGTATAAAACCTCACTGAGAGTTAGTTGTAGTAGATATCCTTAATAAACAAAAAGAGCCTTTTCCACAATGATATCTCAATGAGGAATGAAAACAACAGCTCAGTGCTAAGTACTTAGTGGCAACATGTAAGGCATTATATCGCTTTACTAGCATAAATAAGCATGAATTAAAGTTATATGAAAAAAAGAAAAACTGAAATATCACATTTAGATAAGTAGTTGTAACAGGTAGATAAAAAGCATGATTTATTGTTAACAGTGTATGCTGTAAGTCATGTTATTTGATATCTATACAACTGAGTTGTGTTACGTAAAACATTAAGAAATGTTAAACAGAAATGTTAAAAGTCATTCTAAAAATTACACTAGAGTAGGTTTGGCCACATTGTTGCAGTACCGCAATGTGTCACTTTGTAATTTGCATTGGGTGTGACTAAACCAGAAATAAGTAATGTTGTGAAGTAAATGTTATAAGAATGATAAGAATGTAATAACGTTAATAGTCAATATAGTATACATATGTGTTTAATATACAGTGAGGGAAAAATTATTTGATCCCCTTCTGCTTTTTTACGTTTGTCCACTGACAAAGGAATGATCAGTCTATAATTATTATGGTAGGTTTATTTGAACAATGAGTGACAGAATAACAAAAAAAAAATCCAGAAGAAACACATTAAAAATATTATAAATTCATTTGCATTTAAATTAGGGAAATATGTATTCAACCCCACAGCAAAACATGACTTAGTACTTGGTTGCAAAACCCTTGTTGGCAATCAGAGGTCAGATGTTTCTTGCAGTTGGCCACCAGATTTGCACACATCTCAGGAGGGATTTTGTCCCACTCCTCTTTGCAGATCTTCTTCAATTAATTAAGGTTTTGAGGCAGACCTTTGGCAACTTGAACCTTCATCTCTCACCACAGATTTTCTATGTGATTAATGTCTGGAGACTGGCTTGGCCACTCCAGGACCTTAATGTGCTTCTTCTTGTGCCACTCCTTTGTTGCCTTTGCCGTGTGTTTTGGGTAGTTGTCATGCTGGAATACCCATCCACGACCCATTTTCAATTCCCTGGCTGAGGGAAGGAGGTTCTCATCCAAGATTTGATGGTACATGGCCCCGTCCATTGTCCCTTTGATGCGGTGAAGTTGTCCTCTCCCCTTAGCAGAATAACACCCCCCAAAGCATAATGTTTCCACCTCCATTTTTGATGGAGGGAATGGTGTTCTTGGTGTCATAGGCAGCATTCCATCTCCTTCAAACATGGTGAGTTGAGTTAGAATTTGGTCTAATCTGACCACAACACTTTCACCCAGTTCACATTTGAATCATTCATATGTTCATTGGTAAACTTCAGATGGGCCTGTACATGTACTTCCTTGAGCAGGGGGACATTGTGGGCGCTGTAGGATTTTAGTCCTCCAAGGCATAATGTGTTACCCTTTGTTTTCTTGGTGACTATGGTCCCCGCTGCCTTGAGATCATTGACAAGAATGTCCCATGTAGTTCTAAGCTGATTCCTCACCGTTCTCATGATCATTGCTAATCCACGAGGTGAGATCTTGCATGGAGCCCCAGACCGAGGGAGACAGTTATTTTCTGTGTCTTCCGTTTGTGAATAATCGCACCAACTGTTGTCACCTCCTCACCAAGCTGCTTGGAATCAATTGGAAGATTGACCCTCAGATCACCTGAAGAACAAGCTAACCATCTCAACACTGGTATGTACAGTGCCTTCCAAAAGTATTCACCCCCCTTGGCATTTTTCGTGTTTTGTTGCCTCACAACCTGGAATTAACATGGATTGTTTGAGGATTTGCATGATTAAATATACAGAACATACCCACAACTTTGAAGATGTTTTATTTATTTATTGTGAGGCAAACAACAATTAGGAGAAAATAACAGAAAAGGTCAATGTGCATAACTATTCACCCCCCTAATGTCATTACTTTGTAGAGCCACCTTTTGCAGCAATCACTGCTCCAAGTCGCTTTGGATGAGTCTCTATGAGCTGGCCACATCTTGCCACTGGGATTTCTGCCCATTCCTACTTGCAAAATGGCTCCAGCTTCTTCAAGTTGGATGGTTTGTGCTTGTGAACAGCAATCTTTAAGTCTGACCACAGATTTTCTATTGGATTACGGTCTGGGCTTTGACTAGGCCATTCCAACACATTTACATGTTTCCCCTTAAACCACTCAAGTGTTGCTTTAGCAGTGTGTTTGGAGTCATTATCCTGCTGGAAGGTGAACCTTGGTCCTAGCCTCAAATCACGCAAAGAGTGGTACAGGTTTTGCTCAAGAATATCCCTGTCTTTAGCACCATCCATCTTTCCCTCAACTCTGACCATTTCATTTAATTGTGATGATTAAAACTGACAACTAATGAAAACCCCCAAAACAGTATCTCAGAAAATTAGAATATTACTTAAGACCAATACAAAAAATGATTTTTTGAAATGTTGGCCAACTGAAAAGTATGAACATGAAAAGTATGAGCATGTACAGCCTGAATTACTGCAGCAATGCAGCGTGGCATGGAGTTGATCAGTCTATGGCACTGCTCAGGTTTTATGAGAGCCCAGGTTGCTCTGATAGTGGCCTTCAGCTCTTTTGCATTGTTGGGTCTGGCGTATCGCATCTTCCTCTTCACAATACTCCACAGATTTTCAATAGGGTGAAGGTCAGGCGAGTTTGCTGGCCAATTAAGAACAGGGATACCATGGTCCTTAAACCAGGTACTTGTAGCTTTGGCACTGTATGCAGGTGCCAAGTCCTGTTGGAAAATGAAATCTGCATCTCCATAAAGTTGGTCAGCAGCAGGAAGCATGAAGTGCTTTAAAACTTCCTGGTAGACGGCTGCATTGACCATGGACCTCAGAAAACACAATGGACCAACACCAGCAGATGACATGGCACGCCAAACCACCACTGACTGTGGAAACTTAACACTGGACTGCAAGCAACGTGGATTCTGTGCCTCTACTCTCTTCCTCCAGACTCGGGGACCTTGATTTCCAAAGGAAATGTAAAATTTACTTTCATCAAAGAACATAACTTTGGACCACTCAGCAGCAATCCAGTCCTTTTTGTCTTTAGCCCAGGCGAGACGCTTCTGATGCTGTGTCTTGTTCAAGAGTGGCTTGACAGAAGGAATGCGACAGCTGAAACCCATGTCTTGCATAGGTCTGTGCGTGGTGGTTCTTGAAGCACTGACTCCAGCTGCAGTACACTCTTTGTGAATCTCCCCCACATTTTTGAATGGGTTTTGTTTCACAATCCTCTCCAGGGTGCGGTTATCCCTATTGCTTGTACACTTTTTTCTACCACATTTTTTCCTTCCCATCACCTCTCTATTAATGTGCTTGGACACAGAGCTCTGTGTACAGCCGGCCTCTTTAGCAATGACCTTTTGTGTCTTGCCCTCCTTGTGCAAGGTGTCAATGGGCATCTTTTGGACAGCTGTCAAGTCAGCAGTCTTCCCCATGATTGTGTAGCCTACAGAACTAGATTGAGAGGTGTTTTGCAGGTGTTTTGAGTTAATTAGCTGATTATAGTGTGGCACCAGGTGTCTTCAATATTGAACCTTTTCACAATATTCTAATTTTCTGAGATACTGATTTTGGGGTTTTCATTAGTTGTCAGTTATAATCATCAAAATTAAAAGGAATGAACAACTTAGCACTCAGCCGCTGTTGTCCTACATTATTCATGATTTCTCTCAACGGTGCCACTTTCATTGCATTGTCCTCTACCCAGTTCGAACTAAACTGCCATCCCCAGAAAAGTCAACATCTGTCCTACTGTTTGAGGCAGTGGTGCTTTGCTTAAATCCCGCAATTCGGACGTGAGTACGGCCTTCAAGTGGTGAGCTACAGTCCTCCCTTGGTATTCAATTTCAGTTTGGCTGTACTGCACAGCTTTTTCTGAGACCTTGTGTTCTCCCTCAGCCAGTTTTTGTAACACTTTTATTGAATCTGAATGGCACTGCTCCAATGTGTGAGCACATATCAGTAAATCGACTACATAACGGATCAACATCCCTTCTGTGACAAGCTCCTATAAATCTGCCTTTAATATCTGATAGAAAATGTGTGGAGAATGTTTGTTTGAAACCTTGTGGCAAACGTGTCTACCTGTATTGTTTCTCTCCAGGGTGAAAGCAGACAAGAGCCTACTCTCTTCTGCCAACAGGATACAGAATAATGCTCCACCCTAATCTATCACTGTGAAGTTCTTGGCTTCTGGAGGGATATTAGTCAACAGCGTGTGTAGGTTTGGAGCCTCTGTCTGACAGTCTCACACAATCTCATTTATGGGCCATAAATCATGGACGAGTATGCATTTTTTCTTATGTGCCTTTAGTATTAGGGTAAGTGGTGTATTACAGTCACTAGTTTGGAGTTTCCTCTGTTTCTGTGCTTCTGCCGGACCTATTGTTGGCTTTATGACCTCTTCTGCTTCTGGCTTCATGTAGTGCTGTCGTTTCCATACAGGCCTAGTTCCTGGCTTGACCTTTATATATACTGGATTTGCTGATTTAACCAGCCCATTAATTTGTGTCATGCTGTGACTGTACCTGCTTTGGTATCACCTGTTCCATCTCTTCTCAACATTTTCTGTCTTTTGGCTTCCCCCTCCTTAGGTTCTTAAATAATTTCTGAAGAAACAAAAGCATTTTATTAGATCCTATTCAGGAGAGCAAAAGACTAGAGCATTGTTTGTTTATTCCCACTGGGTATGTTTGGCCTGACTCATCATGGGACACAGATATTTGGTTTAAACCCTTCGTTTACTGACAACGTGATGTGGTGGTCTGCCCCAGGCACACCAGACCATTTAGCAACCAGATCTGATCCCTTAGGATCACTCACTTCCATTGCCACCCCTTGTTTCCCTATAACAAAATATTGTGATTCAAAGGGAGCACCCATTATCCAAAACTGTTCCAACAACCTGTATTGGTATGTATATGTCAATTTCTAATGATAGGCTGTTGTTGGCCTTTTAGCCTGTGCCACCTGTACCTCAATGGACAAATGACTTCTCTAATCTTCTCTTCCCATTTTCTCTATCCAGTAGACATTTACCAATGGTGCCTGATGCATCATCATTAGCCGTTGGATCCCTGTCTCTTCCATTATTTTTCAATCTGGTGAAAACTTAATTTGTAATCCCAATTGGCCTAATGCATCTTTTTCCAATATATTTACTGGAGTGTGTTCTGAGTTGTGTTTCTGGAGACATGGAAGGCCCAGGATGATGGGTTGTATGGACAACGTCATCACCATTAATTCCAGTCTCTCTCAATGGCCAGCATTGACGGTGAGTGTGAGTGGGTGGGTCATGTGGGTAATGGCACAGACCTCGCAGACTCCATCGCTCTCTCCTCTGCGGTGAGCCTTGTAATCCCCAGCTCCATGTACTCAGGTTGGGGCTCAATCCGAGAGGGACAGGGAGGGGCACAGCATGACAAACGGTCCCGGTCCAAAAGCTGCACGTCGATGGCAATGGCCCAGGTGATGTAGACGTCCAGCAGCATGGAGGCGCTTACGCACACCATCTCCATCTGACATCAGTTCACTGTCCCCTACGTAAAGAAGTGTGTAGAGCCGTTGGTCTCCGCCACTGTCAGGAAGGACAGAGTCTATCCTATAGCTCCAGCACACAACCCGAGCCATCAGCCGCATATCCGTGGCCAACCTGACTCATCCCAAACTAGGCAGTGCAGGTAAAACAAAAAGAAAACATGACAACAAATAAACTGATTGAAAAAAAATTGAAGTTCCTGTATGATGACATGATATTCTGGGACTTACAAGGGAAGTGAATGTGTAGAAGGCGAGGCAAAAAGGAATTTAACAAAATGGTGGAAAATGTTCAGTTCTGTTGGAACATGTGACTGACAGATGTTTCTTGTTGCCCAGGTGTTGCCTTTCAGGTTGATTGTTCAAACATTAAATAGCTCTGCATGACTAGTCTAAGTTTCAATGCTTGGTTTAAACCTGTAAAGACTGCATTTATTGTTATAGAATATAAACCAACATGAGAGCTGTCCAGAGAGCTGTCTATGGGAGAAAAGCAAGCCATTGTCAAGCTGAGAAAAGAAGGAAAATCGACCACAGCCATTGGACTAAAATTGGGCATAGCAAGCTTTTTCAGTGTCCTGAAAAAGAAACTACTGGTGTACAGAGCAACAGATGTCTAACAGGTCAGCCAAGGATAACAACAGTACTTGATGATAGAAATATCATGAGAAAAAAAACAAAATATCAGTAAGTGACATCACCAACAACCTCCACAGTGCAGTGGTGAAGGTATCACAATCCACTGTTTGAAGAAAACTCAGAGAGCAGAAATATAGAGCAGTACGAATTGGAAAACCAGATTGAAATTTGCAAAGAAGTACTGATGCGCCACAAACGTTCTAGAACACTATTTTATGGACTGATGAGTCCAGATTAATCTTTACCAAAGTGATGGCAAGGCCAAAGTGTGGAGAAAGAAAGAAATTGCTTATGATTCGAAGCATACAAGCTCTTCTGTTAAGAATGGTGGAGGTAATGTCATGGCTTGGGCATGCATGGCTGCTTCTGCAACAGGCTCATTAATATTTTTTGATGTTATAACTGATGATGGTAGCAGCAGAATGAATTCAGAAGTGTAGAGAAACATTTTGTCTGCCAATTTACGGAGAAATGCATTGAAACTAATCGGGAGGAGGTTTATCATGCAGCAGGAAAATGACCCAAAGCACACTAACAACAAAACAAAGGACATCATCAGGGGAAATAGTGGTAGGTTTTAGACTGGCCAAGTCAAGCACCTGACCTTAACCCAATAGAGCATGCATTTCACCTCCTTAAGAGGAGACTGAAGGGAGGAACACCCGAAACAAACAAGAACTGAAAGAAGCTGCGGTAAATGCCTGGAATAGCATCACAAATGAAGAATGCAACCGTTTGGTGATGTTGATGGGTCGTAGGCTTGAGGCAGTTACTGCAAGCAAGGGTAATGCCACCAAATATTAAATGTTATTTACTTTAATATTATTTGTTCCTTTACTTTTGCTCACCTAAAAATGTTGTGGTCTAATAAGAACAGTGATATAGGTTGTTTAACACATCTAGATGTGAATACCAGAAAATTAAATCTGCAATTCTGATCTCTTGTCTTATACTCATCTTTTGATCTTGAACCCAAAAGTCTTTAATGACCAACAAAAACAAAGGAATTTGCCTTGCCGTTCCAATACTTTTGGAGGGGACTGTATATTTCGATGAAGCATTGAGAATCCCCAAAATTAGCTACTTTGGAAGCATATGTTTCAAATAATAGGAAGTAGATGACAGTGAACTTTTTGCTTTTAAACTCAAGAAAAACAGAAATGCTCATTTTAGGACCCAAGAAACAAAGACCTTTGTTGGTAGACCTCACTGTGAAGCTCGACAGCTGCATGGGTGTATCCCAAAAAACTGTAAAAAATCTCTGCGTTACTCTCGACCCTGATCTCTCCTTTGATGAACATATAAAATATATCTCAAGAGTTGCTTATTTTCATCTTCGAAACATTGCTAAAATCTGCATTTTTTTGCAGTGCAAACTCAGTGCAAACTTTCAAATATCTGCTAAAGACTAATCTCTTCAGCCTGGTCTATGATTAGGTATGGTCAGGCCCAAAGGTATGAAGGTGACCCGAAAGGCCTGATACTATCCATCCCTGCTGTCTTGCCAGGTGGGCTCTCATCGCCATTAGGATGTCTTCCCTCCAATGCCATTTGGGGGCAGAGTTCCTGGCTTGTTGTTGTCTCTCTGTTGCGCCCTTGTGCAATTGAGCTGTACTCTGCTGGCAGTACTCAGCCCTCATTCAGGGTGGTTGCAGTTGGTGGTGTGTCTCATTTTGGTTGATGCTTGGCAATGTGGGTGAATTGATTTCCTGCCTGTTGTACCCTGTCCGGGGCCTCCAATCAATCAAATGTATTTTGTAAAGCCCTTTTTACATCAGCAGTTGTCACAAAGTGCTGTTATTGATAAGCATCAACAAAGGGAAAACCCACCAACCGCAACCACCCTAAATGAGGGCTAAGAATTGACAGTAGAGTACAGCCCAATGGCTCAAGAGTACAGCACAAATACGTAGATCTGTCCATAAGACAGATCTGCATAAAATCTGCATTAACATTTTGCTTTCTTTCAAATCCTTACAGATGCCAAATATTTTGACCCCAATCTTTTTTAAAGAAATATATTAACACATTTTCTTTTATATTAAAAATCAAACATGTTGTTTTCTCATATTGTTGAAAAAACTATAACTGTGATGTTAATTTTATATTTTCTTTTCTACTAATCATCAATTTTACAAATCATTTTGGAGACATATGTATGTAAAAAAAATAAACATACAGTAAAAAATAACATCTTAAGATGTCCCAAAATGTAATTCATGTCTGTTTAGATGGCTAGAAATGTCATGAATACATTTAATGACATTTAAAAAAGGTTCCAACATTTTGCTTTAATTTGATGCCTTTGCAAGAAGCCATTACATTTTTCTTTTGAGTTTTCAGATAGATTTGTTTTTGGATTCCATGTTTAACTTTTTCCACAGAGTATTTACTTTTTCCACTGTTCTGTCTGGAACTAATAACCTGTAGAGAAAAGGACAATGATTTAGCACACTTCATCCACAATCATTTACTCAAACATAAGAAAGGAAGGCTTATGGAACAAGCATGTAAAATATTGGGAGGACTAGAAGTGGGATATACATGCAAAAAAAGCCCCAAAACAGAGGAAGAATAGTTTACAGCTGCTGTAAAAGATTAATAGAAAGTACAAGAAACACCTACATAAGTAGTAAGTAATTTCAGCAAAAAGGGAAAACACCGGCTTGAGCTTTCAGTGTACAAAACCTTTTCAGCATAAGGGAGTTTTTATTACATTTATGTTTGAAATGGGTAATTTCTCAGTATTATTTGTTAAATTAGGTTCTGTACTATATGATCAAGGAGACAAGGGGTTAACTGCTTTAGGATTTATGTTATAATAACAGTTCAAACTGAGAAAAGGGCTTGATAAACATTGTTGTTGACGGTTTTTAAAGGAAATAGATCAGGTGTAAATGAATGGTAATGTGACACTAACTGGATGTTTTCCTCTGAATCAGATCTCTATAGATGATAAACAAGATATAAGAAACCAGGGCGTCTGTGATCTTATCTTCTAGTTGCAGGCGTTTTTCAAACAAGCGGCAGTGTAGATTATTCATTTAAAAAGTGCTCTTTCCTCCCTCTCAATTTTTACATTCATATAAAAGTCAACCATTTCCTTATCATTCGAATGAGGTCATTTGCGATGTTCAGGAAGATTATTGATTACTATAGGGTTCATGTAAATTTCCCTATCAGACCACTATTACTATGATGTTTGATGCCTGGAAAGAGCATAGATGCTTACTCTTGTGGGTTTTAAGTTACAAATGATCAATCATCTGCTTCACCTAATTAATTGCTCCACTTATGAATTAATACTGAATTATGATTGAGTGCAATTTATGGTGTGGATGTTTTAATGTTATTATTCTTTTGAAGGCTGCGTGAAGCAAGGTTTAGTGTGTTTTGCTTGTCTTCCTTATCAGGTGTGAAATCAACAGAGTTTTTCATAGAATGAAAGCGTTAGCTGTTTTGCATGCAACAAGTTCTACTGAGGCATCTCAGCAAGCCCAGGTGATCTTCAGCGATGTTATCACAGTCAGGACAGTAAATCTAACCCCGTTTGCGGTTTCACATATACACACGTACAAACGCACACACGCGCCCACACACAGTGCTCTCCGCTAGGGGGCAGAATGAGCTAGTGCTTTGCTGCACGGCTTCATGATTTTCTTCGGTCTGCCTTGCAATCAAGGGTTGACTGCGAAAAGCCCTGCACTACCCATACCAGCCCACATTGCTGTGCTCATTTAAACTCCCCCCCACCATATGCAGGCATGATTTTAGGAATCAAAGACATTGGGGGCTAAGATTAACCCTTGTCTTTAAGAGGAAGATTGAGATATTAGACCATTGAGAGATCAGTCTGGGAAAATACTAAAATAAGCATATTAAAAAGAAAATATTTAAAATAATATTTATTTTTAAGACAATAACATTTTATTAAATACAGTACATCTAGGTATCTTGCAAATTCTACCTGATACAGCAGATACTGACAGTGCTCAGTTACAGTAGCTAAGAGTTTCACATGGTCACCTAAATCTGTGGTTCTCACACCTCCCCAGGAGACCCTTAGCCATCTCCATTTTCTTTTACCCCTGAACTAGCTCACCAGAAGCTAGTTAAAGCTTGATGATTAGCTGACAAATTAATTCTGGTACACTAGCTCTCTAATAAATGGACTAGCTGGGGGACCAGGAGGTTTGAGAACCACCTCTGCCAATCTTCCACTGGCCTGCACTCACCCTGGATCATCTGCAAGGTAGATGCGTAACATTAAATTTATTTGAAATGTATCATTAAATATTTGAAATGTTACTATATACTGAATTAACCACTCTGTCTGACTTTTCCCATTGTAAGAAGATAATCTTGCTTTATATCTTAAACAAATTAGATAGCTACATGAGGTAGCATAGACTGGGGAAAAAAGTAAAACAAAGTAAAATGTTTTGATTTGTTTTTATGAGAATACACGGAATTGACCAAAACAATTTCATCCTGATTGACAAACACATCATATTGACAAACACAACTAATGAATATTGCAAGTTTCAGTTAATGGCATACATGCAATGTTTTGTTAAAAAACTGATCAGGTACAGAAATATGGAGAACACAGACTCTCACTCTTTGACACTGTGTTCACAATTTCTCTGTCCGAAGGTCTTTGATCGAAACGTAGCGTGGATTCCATTAAATAATAACACTTGCAAGCATAATGAGTATAGTGACTTCGCACCAACTTCAAATTCTATAGCCAAATTAGAGCAGGGACCTGGGTCACCACACGCATTAACACATTTCTGTAAGCGATCAGAGTCACACACTGTCTGTTGTTGAGTAGTCAGATCCTGTAGGTTTTTGATCGCTCGACGCAGGAATATCCTCCAAGTCACATTTGCATCAAAATAACTTAGGATTGTAAAAGTCATGAATTAAACATCCATCGAATAGGTTCAAAAAGATAAACCATAATAGAAATTTAAAAAACAGTTACAAACGCCAATTCGCTTAATGAATTTATCTTGTCGGTTGCCGTCAGTCTCGCATTTGTTTGCTTTGTGCTTGCGAATTGCGGTGAAAAACGGACACTACCCTGTTCCTCGCCCTGCCCACGTAATCCGGTGTTTTATCCTTCCGGGCTACGCCACATTCATAAAGGCCTGAATGGCGTTTCAGGCAGGTAGACACTAACAAACATAATGCTTCTAAACATAAGGCTAGGTATTTCCACAATAAACAATAATATTATTTCCTTTCTATGAACAATAAGGGCGGGGCTTTTCATATATGGCTCCAACAAGCAGCGTGCGAGAAGATTTATGGAGTTTGACATCTGCCAAAAGTTTAAGCATATGTATTGTTGGAATCGGAATAATATGATCGTAAAAAGTCATACAAGAAATGTATGCATGACATTTTATCTATCAACGTTCAAAATCCTGTTACGATGAGGGAGTAATAATTTGCTTGGAGGAATCAAGTTTTTTCATTCTGAAGTACCACATCCCGATCTGGAGGTCTAGCAGTTTCATCTCATCCTCCCAAAATACGTAACCGAAACTTTTCTGGAATAGTGCTAATATAACAAGCATAAGCGGTGTGAACAACAGGAAATCTGGGAAACCGGAAATAGATATCCTGCCAGATTTCAATGTAAAAGCCTCTTCTTTCTTCATGCATGAAGGATGAAAACTGATATTCCTGTGTATGACTGTTATTTGTGCAATGTGTAATAAAAAATTAAATACACTTGTAGAAATTGTATTATTTTGCGGTCCCAAATACTCAAACGGCATTGCTTTATGGGTCTAATTTCTCCCTGGGTTGTTGCTGTAAATTATTAAAATGACTTGGACCAGCGCAGAAGTTCCAGTTTACATACAGCCATCAGAAATACGACAGACCGAACACAGCTATTAAATAGCACATACCAGGCTGTAATATTTAAAGGAATATCTAGCTATTATGTGTTCTTGTCATTTTAACACACAAGTATATTTACCTAATGCCTAAATGCATGTTAGCCTGCTGGTGTAATTTCGTTATGCAGTCTTAAAAAACAGCTATGGATTTTCATTTTGAGCGTGAGATCAGGAAATCGCAGAGAGCACTGGCCTAGCGTTCCAACTTATTGTTGCTAGCTTTACAGTGTTGATGAGCTACGTTCTGGACATAAACTTTGCAAATGCCCGATTACTGGCAGAAGTTTGCACGTAGAAAAACGATTTTTAAGTAAATACATCGAGGGGTAAAACAATGATAAATAATAATCATAAAAGGGTGTTTTTACATTCACCAACCAACCAAAGATCTAGATTCATGCTTACATTTCATGTTTTACATATTACCTTTTTATGAACTTACCAACTTACGAATGTATTGTAACTCTGTGGGGCAGAACCTTGGGGGGACCGGGCTAAAATAATGACTTCGGAGGTTTGGTTATGCGTGTTATGTGCTGTTATGACTGGTTAATTGGGGAAGATATTACTGTTGTCTGGGCATTCTTGGGTATTGGTGGAAATGTCAGAACATGTCAAATATTTTAGGAATTGATTTGCACTTTAATGAGGGAAATAAGTATTCTATCCCTCTGCAAAATATACTTAGTATTTGGTGGCAAAACCCTTGTTGGCAATCACAGAGATCAGACGTTTCTTGTAGTTGGCTACCAGTTTTGCACACATCTCAGGGGGAATTTTGTCCCACTCCTCTTTGCAGATCTTCTCCCAAGTCATTAAGGTTTCAAGGCTGATGTTAGGCAACTCAAACCTTCTGCTCCCTCCACATATTGTCTTGGGGATTAAGGTCTGGAGACTGGCTTGGCCACTCCAGGACCTTAATGTGCTTCTTCTTGTGCCACTCCTTTGTTGCCTTTGCCGTGTGTTTTGGGTAGTTGTCATACTGGAATACCCATCCACGACCCATTTTCAATTCCCTGGGGGAAGGAGGTTCTCACCCAAGATTTGACGGTACATGGCCCCGTCCACTGTCCCTTTGATGCGGTGAAGTTGTCCTGTCCCCTTAGCAGAATAACACCCCCCAAAGCATAATGTTTCCACCTCCATTATTTATGGTGGGAATGGTGTTCTTGGGATCATAGGCAGCAGTGCATCTCCTCCAAACACGGCGAGTTGAGTTGATGCCAAAGAGCTTGATCTTGGTCTTATCGGACCACAACACTTTCACCCAGTTCACCTTTGAATCATTCAGATGTTCATTGGCAAACTTCAGACGGGCCTGAACATGTATTTCCTTGAGCAGGAGGACCTTGTGTGCGCTGCAGAATTTCAGTCCTTTACGACATAGTGTGTTATCAATTGTTTTCTTTATGACTATGGTCCCAGCTGCCTTGAGATCATTGATAAGATCCTCCCATGTAGTTCTGGGCTGATTCCTCATTGTTCTCATGATCATTGCAACTCCACAAGGTGAGTCCTTTCATGGAGCCCCAGACCGAGGGAGATTGACAGTTCTTTTGTGTTCCTTGCATTTGCGAATAATTGCACCAACTGTTGTCACCTCCTCACCAAGCTGCTTGGCCATGGTCTTGTAGCCTCGTGTAGGTCTACAATCTTGGCCCTGACATCCTTGGACAGCTCTTTGGTCTTGGCCATGGTGGAGAGTTCGGAATCTGAATGATTGCTTCTGTGGACAGGTGTCTTTTGTAGCGGTAACAAATTGAGACTAGGAGCACTCTCTTTAAGAGTCAGCTCCAAATCTCAGTTTGTATCCTGTATAAAAGACACCTGGGAGACAGAAATCTTTCTGATTGAGAGGGGATTAAATACTTATTTCCCTCATTATAATGCAAATCCATTAATAGAATTTTTGACATGCATTGTTCTGGATTAAATAAAATTCTCTCACTGCTCAAATAAACCTACCTTTAAAATTATAGACTGATTTCTTTGTCGGTGGGAAAATGTACAAAATCAGCAGGGATCAAATACTTATTTTCCCTCACTGTATGCTTTACCTTTTGACAGAGATCTAACTCCATAATTATATTAAGCAAATTTAATCACGCAAACTCATTTTATAAAACCCTTTTTACCTCAGATGTCACAAAGTGTTTTCACAAATATCCAGCCTAAAACCCGAAAGAGTCAGCAAAAATTGCTAGAAACATCTCTCACACCCGAAACTTAGAGGTCTAGAGGAAAATCTGAGGGGTGGCCAGTCGTTTTCTGGCTGTGCTGGATGAACATTCACAAATATTAATAAATGCATCTGGGCTGTATCCAGAATCAATAAATCATAATCCAAGTCAGGTGGACAAGGACAATCAGGTGGTCAAGGACAGGCACTATCAGGCGGACAAGGACAATCAGGTGGTCAAGGACAGGCACTATCAGGTGGACAAAGACAATCAGGTGGGTGAGTGGAGTGACAGCCGGAAACGTCAGGTATCATCATCTACATGATCCGCAGCACAACCATGTTTTGAAGGAGAAGTATCCTAACTGTCGGAATGGGTAGGCTTTTTTGACGCTCAATTGAGTTTGAACATGAATTTGAACAACCTCATCTCAGCGAATCACATAGCTTTATACAAACAGCTTTGAACAGCTATGTTTATACAGATGGATGACAAATTAAAAGCCAAACGTTTGTAATGAGGAATTGATGTAACAGTACTGCAATCCTACTTCAATATCCAATTTTGTTTAGTTCTGTTCTTTCTGACACTGTCTGATCATCTTCTGGATTGACCTTTTTTGTCACCTGGGAGGATGTTGCTCTTCTGTTTTTCATAACATAATGCATCAATGCAAGACCAACATGGTCATCGAATGTGTGCATTTGACCACAATTTCAGACTCTATTCACTGATGTCAGTCCCATAGATCTAAATGCAGATTTAATTTTAGTGAATATTTCTATTGAAACACTTGCCAGCTGAGTAGTCTTTGAAACTGAAACTCCTGCCCCGAATGCCCCAATAATAATCTCAAGTAAATTTTCTCTTGCAGTCTTTATTACAATTTCACAGGGATTTAGATGGCACAATTCACTGCTTGCTTTCCACATTAACAGAAATGTGCACCAAGGAGGAATGAGGAATAGTTTTCCTGTCTCCAACGTCATTTAAGGATACTGATAGAAACAAGGGATGTTGCAGACTAACCATTTGAAAAAAGAAATGCTAGTCCTGTTTCTGCTGTAAAATTGTAAAGCTGATGAACAAAATATAGTAAAAAAATCAACTATTAATGCAGACATGTTGTGGACAAAGGATATACTTACTGCTCCTTTAATACATGTATTGACAAAATAAAAATAAACATTACAATAAAAATGTACAATACATTTCAAAATACAAAGTGAACACTTTCCAAACAATCAAACAAAATATGCTAAACAACGTTTATTTAATAGACCTACAGTTGAATAAAGAAAGAACACACAAAATTGTTGGTGTGGTTCATCAGGATGGTCTCAAGTTCACCTAATACAGTAAATTGAACACCGCTGACCTCCTTAGTACTTCTTCAAGTGGAAATGTGATACCAAGTGTAGATATGTATGGTAACATACATGTTAACAGTTCACATTGCATGAGACCTGTCATCCATGATGGTGGATTGTGAGTAGCCTGATCCTGTCCTTGAGGCTCTCATGTCCCGGGGTAGGTAGTTTTTCATGAACTGACACAAGCTACAGGGAGACCTCATAATCAGGCATATGAGATTCCTTCTGAACTTCTGCCCCGCAAACACATAGAGAAAGGGGTTCAGGCAGCTGTGGGAGTAGGCTATGACCTCTGTTATCTGTACAGTGAGCATTGTGGCTTTACTATTTTCACAGCTGTCTTCAATCATCTCACTCAATAGCGCAGCTTTATGAAATAATGCCATGTTGTACGGAGTCCAGCAGCAGATAAACACTACAACGACAACGACAACAAGGCGGATAGCCTGCTTTTTGGAAGACGGAGCGTTAAACAGCCTTCTCACTATCTGTGTGTAGCAGAACCCCATGATGGCAAGTGGGATCAGCAGACCAAGTATGTTCATTTTTAAAAGGATAAAAAGTCTCCACCCATGACCATCAATGTCAGGCATACAGTTATGTTTGCCATTGCTTGTATTATCTTTAAGAAACAGTACCTCAGGCAACGAGGCCAGAAAACCAGCTATCCAGGTCACGACCGCAGCAATGTTTCCATACTTCCGTGTCCGGGCTCTTATGGCGTACACAGCGAGAACTATAGCCAAGTATCTGTCAATGCTCATAAGGGTAATGAAGAAGATGCCACTGTAGTAGCCAACGTAATAAACACCCCAAATCACTTTGCACATGAAGTCACCAAACACCCACTCATTTGTGACGTAATGGGCCAGGAAGGGCAAAGAGCAGACCAGGAGTGTGTCAGCCAAGGCCAAGTTCAGGAGACACACGTCAGTCATGGTGCGTAGTCCAGCTCCCTGCAGGATGACCCACAGGACTAGACCATTTCCCAGAAACCCCACAATGAAGAAGAGGGCATACAGCCCCGGCAAGAAGTGGGCTCCGTATTTCATATACACACAAGCTGCATAGTCACTCATATAATCCATGGTTATGTAATCATAAGTGCTGTGAAATATCAGAAGAGAATAATTTATGAAACAACAATGACTGAAGAATAATCATTGTTGTCAGTTTATTTGGTCAGTTTCACTGACACAACCAATTCGTGGACAAAAAAACAAGCTCAGTGGAGATTTTCCATTTAAATGTCATTGCTGGTAAACCAGCCACTCAAGGTTATTTTAAGTTAAATCATGATGGGAAGGTTGGGATAGATATTTCCTATTATTAGTTGTATCACTTCAGTTCAATTACCTAAAAATATATATTTTTGTAAACATCATTATACGGTTTTACCATAACTTACCTATATGTAATACTGGATAGATTGTCATACACATTACTGGCACGATGTGTATTCCAGGATGAATTCAAAACTGTCTCAGGTTTGAAAGTAATAGTTCTTGCAATCCCCCTGGAATTCAATACAAATGGTTTTACGTTTTCAATAACATGCAAATGTACCAATTGCCCCATTACAGAAAAGTATGAAAGTGTATTCAGTCACGTCTGTAAGTCTATATGGACAAATTACTTATGATGAATAATGTATTACCTGTTTAATTATGAGTATTCAAATGTAGTTATTTTGTAAAATCTTTTTTATAAGGTCTCACCTTGATAGGAAGTCATCTAGAGGTCCAGTGATATTCATCCCTGAAATAGAATTTATTACCAAAATGTGTTTATTTCTTACTAAGTAAAAGCATGCAGTGCATTTTTAGAAGTTGCTTTTACAAATGTGTTGTACTATAAAAGTACTATGAAAAATACTGATAATGTTGTGACGCTGAAGACTGGCATTATGTGAAAAATGCTTGCTCTGCAAACTATGTACAGCGGATAATCTTTTGCAAAACATATTTAAGCCCAACTTTACATTAAAGCACAATACTCACTGTAAAACTTTGTGAAGTTGCCTCTCTGGGGGGATAAACACAGCAGTATAAATTGGTTCGACAGACAATATTTGTTAAGGTTAGGTTTGTCTGTGTGTATGTCAGTAAGGGTAGGTGGGGGTGGTGTTAGTGCTAGGGGTGTGTGTGGGTGGGTGGGTGAAAGGGGAGTAGATGCCAGTCAGGTGGTAACAGTGGGGCGATTTATCTACAATTAGTGACATTCCTCCTCATTTAACACTACAGGAACCTGAAGATTATCCAATGCAGGTTAACTTTATTCAACACTGAAGACCATTTCTTTACAAATGATGTATTATTTTAATCCAACAGAACAGTGCCACTACTTGTTCAAGGCTTGGTCTATGCCTGCATTGCAGAGATGTTCGTAAGCAGAGGCTGAAAGTTTCACCACCAAGCAGCAGGATTTCCTGTACATGATGCACACTCATAGTGCATATAACCTTTGTTGCCCGTGCATATAACCTTTGTGGTTAGCTGAACACTGAAATGCAATATGTGCGTGTCATGGCTGAGGAAAGCATTTCTACTAGAGTTCTTCAATTCCGAGATGTGGGAGGAGACAATGTTTTCTTCTTTCGTCACTGATGCATTGTAAAAAGAGAATTTATTGGATTGATTTCTGAACCTTTTGTGCTGATATCATTTAGCAGAAACTATTGTCAAAAGCATCTGACCCTATTGAGCAGGAATATACTCTGACTCCTCTACAATAAACATGTTTTTTCTGAATTAAAAGGTACTATCAGCAGACTGGAATATGGGTGTAAGCAGCTTAAATACCAGCAGTTTTCAGAACAAATGTTTAAGACCTTCAAAGTTCACTTGCTCATATATGTATATTACAATAACACACAAATCAAAAGCGCTTTTTAGACAAACAGGAACACAATGCTAATCTGGATCATGTTGTAAAAAGGTTTTCAAAAAAGGTTAAAACATTTACCATTCCTAAAGACCAATCTAAAAGAAGGTACAAAATTAACAAATGTAATATGTTGCCAGCACACTAGCAACAACATCTTGATGTTGTAATTAAAATGTGTGCATACAATTTATGCTATACAGTATGCAGTCATCAGCCTCTTGTAAATACAATAAAACATGTAATATTTTTCTTCTATTTACAGTACATGCAAGAAATAAATGTATTTTAATTCTTCTGGTTTCCAAAATAAGTGTTCATCTGTGAATTTTCAACAGTTCAATCACACATGAGTGTTAGAAGTCTCGTATTCCGATCCCTTGCTGGACACAATTGTGTCTTTGCTGAAATGTTTGAAGAGTGGATACCTAGACAGCGCACGTCCCAAACACTTTCTGAATTTCTCTCCTACAAAAGCATAGATGACTGGATTTACACAGCAGTGAACTAGAGCAATGGTCTCCGTCACACATGTAGCTATAGAAGCCCTCTGTTGAGCCTCACAGTTTTTCCCAATACCAAACATCTCAAGGGTATGGAGAAACACCACAATATTGTAAGGAATCCAGAAGACCACATACACCCCCACAATGAAGAGTATCAGTCTGACAGCCTTTTTCTTCTTAGAGTTCCTTGACTTCTGGAGCACAGCGAGGATGTTGATGTAACAATAGGTCATGATGGGCAGACACAGGACGAGCCCGGTGGCATTTTCGACAGTGTTCCGAAACAACTTCCACATCGTCTCTGTGCCCACTGGGTAAAGCAACTGGCAGATCAAGCCCTCGTCCTCCCTCGATACCTTCGAGAAGACTGCCTGAGGGATACTGGCGCCAATGGACACTACCCAGATGACAGTGCTCGCGAGCGTTCCGTAGTGCAATGTCCTCACTCTAATTGACGACACAGCGTGAACAATGGCCAGGTAACGATCCACACTCATTAGAGTCACGAACAGAATGCCACTGTAGAAGCCAACCTGATAGACACCAGCCATGATCTTACATGGACTGTCCCCTTTGAACTCATGGCCTTGTGCTTGGTAGGCCCAGAGAGGCAGAGAGAGCACAAGGAGCAGGTCAGATAGGGCCAAGTTCAGCAAACAGATGTCTGTCATGGTTTTGAGTTTCATGTACTTGAGGAGGACCCAGATAACCAGGCTGTTACCTGTCAGTCCCAAGGTGAACACCAGGTAGAAGAGAACGGCTTGGTTGATGAACCTTGTGCTGAGACTGGTGTCAGTGCTACAGGGACTGGAGTCATTCATATAGTCATAGTAATCTTTATAGTTCATTGTGTTGGCTTCAGTTATGCTCATTTTGCTGCAGAAAAAGTTGAACAATTAGTAAACAAACAATTGTATATTGTATAAATCTTACCATTCAGAAGATTTTCTTGCACAATGCCATCAATTAAAAGATTACTTGAAACTACCACTACAGTATCATACTTTTTCATTAATTATTTTTCATTATATTTTACTTCATAAACATGTAATCTATCAGCAGGGGTGAAAGTAAGACGATATGTGCAATATCATTTCCCATCAAAAATAATACAGAGGTTACACCCTATCAGTAAAAAGTGAGGCATTCACAATAATAAAACCAATTGTCAACTTCACCAATGCCAGCTGCAACAAAATTGCTATTTTGATTTGAAAATAGGTAGTATATGCGATATGGTTAAAAGAGAACAAGTACATACACAACAGTGGATACAGTACATCAAATCATTGTTTAGGTTGGTATTAAAGTGTACAAACGTACACGGGTAGCCTACAAGAGGACTATTTGAGGTGACTGTTTGGCAACCAGATAAGCATCCTGACTGGTCATTTTTATGCCAAATGTAAATTCTATGATTATAACAACAAATGGTGTCCATACCTGAAAGAAATGTCATACACTTAACTATGCTTGTAAAGTCCTATATATTAGTTTTACAAAAAATCATAATATTTTACATGATTTACTTTTATGCAAGATGGTAAACTTTAAAATATCATGGTGACTGATATGAAGAGGATGCGTCATTCGAAACAATTTGGGAAATAACCCAATTTACATACTTGATAAAGAACACAAAGAACCAATTTTCCTGCCCTTTTCAAAGATCATAAGTCAGAATTTAAACTGAAAACTAGAAAACAAATCATAGTATTAATGGTTGTCAAATGTATGTTCTTTTTCAAAGAACAAAAGCTAAAAAGCTTTGAAACTGATTCTTTATTTCAAAAGCTACTCAGCTCTTTTAGGCCATTTTGCACCAAAAGTCGATTCTTTAAAAGTAGCGTATAAATAAACCTAGGTTCCCACAGTATATCGATATACAGATACAAACATTCAAGCACCATCAACGTAATAAAACGAAATCTATCCACCTCCCCTTTAATCGTAACCAGAATCCAACCACAACCCTTATGGTCTCACACATTACCCACCGCTGATGCTAAATACTGACACCCACTGTTGGCAGACCCCATTGTATAACAATAATGCATCCTTAATTGACTGCCAAATTAAATAAAGTATACTGTAAAAAATAAATACAGATTGTGTATGAATACGGTATAAATGCAGGATAAAACACTGTGAAAATATAGGTTATTTACCCCAATTTCTTAAATTCTGATTTGATTGCTGAAATCTTCTCGCTGCTAGTAAAGTGCGTGATGGTTTAATCTCATAGACAGGGAAATGTGAATGGAGTGTGCAGTCAACCACAGAGTGAACCTCATGTTCCGCCTGCTTCCGTTGTGCCCTTGAGCAAGAATGTATTTTAAACACCACTGTACATTTTATTTTATTTTAATATCTTTACTGTATGTCTTAAAAATCATGATGGGAAGGTTGGGATAGTGACTGTCCTTGTGACTATTTAATAAAATAAATCTGATATACAGTTCTATTTCATCAATCTAAGACTTGGTCCCTTTAAATGCTCAGTCTGATCAGTTAGGCATTTGATTTTGTTTTCCTTCCCTGCCTATTTCCTAGTCCTGTTTGTGCTTATGGCCTCATCTGACTGGCGAAGGAGTCAAAGATTTAGCCACATTTTGCCATTTTTCTGTTTAAACAACTAGAAATTAAGTCTCTTTTTTTGTCACAGGATCCGGGTGGTGTGTGTGCAAGCCCAGAATAATATCTCTGTTCGCACACATATCCTGTGTCATGTATTTGTAGAAGTAGTCAGTGAAATGGAGAATGTGAGATAGCTAACATAGGCTGGTAGAATATGTTTCTGCAACCCCCCGTAAGCTGGCCTAGCATCAGGCCAAAGTGCCAAATGCATCTACTGTAATTCATACTGTCATATATGTTTTTTGGCTGACCCCCATCACCTTGGGTGGCTCCACGGTCAAATCTGTGGAGTCCTTTCGCTTTCTAGGCCCCATCATCACCCAGGACCTCAAGTGGCAGCTGAACAACACCTCGCTCACAAAGAAAGCACAGCAGAGGATGTACTTCCTGTGGAAGCTGAAAATGTTCAACCTGCCAAAGTGTATGATGGTGCACTTCTACACTGCCATCATAAGATGGTCCGTCACCGTCTGGTCCGTCACGTCTAGTCCGTCACAGTCTGGTACGCTGCAGCCACTTCCAAGGACAAGGGCAGGCCGCTCTGCAGACAAGGTGATTGGCAGCAATCTGCCGTCTCTACAAGACCTACACACCTCCAGGATGCGGAGGCGAGAGGCGAGAGGCTAAGATTGGAGCTGATCCCTCTCACACTGGAAATGTAATGTTTAGAGCTTCCCTCTGGTACAAGGTTGAGGTCTATCAGGATCAAAACTTTTTGCCATAAAAACAGTTTCTTTCCTACAGAAATAAGCCTCATGAACATGCCCCTGAAGCCAAACACACTATAGCACAACACCCCACATCAACACACACCCTCAACTAGACAAATCTATAACCCTTCCCCACACACTCAAACAAACCTCAAATGGACAAATCTGGCACCATACATATTTTTTGTAATTAATTAATGCTGAGTCCACCATTCTTATTTGTTTTTATTTATTTTGTACAAAATTGCTGCACCAATGGACCAGAACAAAATTCCTAGTTGGTTGTGAAACTTACTTGGCATTATTTTCTTTTTTTGGAAACGCTACTCTGGAAGTGCAGTCTGCACAACAAATTCATAGTTGTCCATCTCCTCCAGCGTTTCATTGGCCCCACTCACAAACTTATCAGTTGCCACTTTCACTCGATCAAAGTCCCTGACATATTTTTTGACGTTATCCTTGGACCCCTCATCCAGACTCTGAGCTGACAAAATATCAATTTTGTGTGTCGGTAGATGGGATGTATGTTGGAAAATGCAAAGGAAAGTTTGAGCAATGAGGACAATCTCATATTTCAGAAGATTTTCAACGAATCCCTTTGCTTGGACCCTCACTGTTGTCTTCATACTTCCATTTTCCTCAACAGAGGCCAAGGGTCAGCAGCAGGTCAACAAACAATGCATCCTGGGAATTACCAAAAACCCAAAGAGCCTGATCCTTAGCCTACCACCTGGTTAGCCATATTGGGCTCAGTCTCCTGTGACGTTTGTCCTCTCTTGTCTCTTCCTAAGTCCACATATGTTTATAAGAATCCCTGAGTAAAACTGCCACATCATTAAGTAGTGAGAAGAGAGATGCACCCTCTACAACACTGCCTGTTGTGTTTGCCAGTACAAGATTTATAACATGTGCATAACACCAGACATGAATTTGTGATCTTCAGTAGCTCTGTCAGATATTTACCTGTGAATTTTTCACAGTTCACCACAGCAACCAACCGCTTATGAGAGCATCCACAACTTTCCCAACAATATCCTTTGATAGCAGAGTCACAAGAGATTCTCAACCTTTTGCACCAGTGTCATGATGCTTCTTGATTTGCTCAATAGAACTGCTAATGTGTTGTAGAAGGAACAGATCATAACGTTTCCAAAGTACTACCAACTCAAGAAAATTGCCTTGACTGATTGCAGTATTATCTAGTTTATAAGCAGCCTCTGCTTTATCCCCTCAGCAACTAAGTCCACATTTGCTTATGACTTCAATCACGTCTTTTATGCGTTCTATCAACTGACACTTCTATTTCACCTGCTCATGATGTAAAGACATGTGTTTGCCTGCCAGAAGGCTTTATTATCTGGCCTTAAAGCCAACAGAAAGTAAGCATCAGCACTATATCTATGGATCTTACTATTCTCATGCTCTTCTAAAGTAAAATGATTATCGGCTTTGTGGTCACACTCAATCTTGAAATCCATGTAAAGATGTATACAAGATCTAACAAATTCACCCACGGGGCAGATCTGACCTCTCCTTTCCTCTCCTCATGTAATTATACACACTGACTGATGTGGTGAAAGGCAACCTGAGGATAAACAAATCATAAGGCAATTCAAAATATCTCAAATCAAAATATTCTAAGATCTTCTTTTATATATGTTATTTGCAAACATTTATGCTGGAACACATTCTCAGGTTCCTTGTTGTACTGTTTGTCAACTTAACCACAATGAAAAGGAAGGTTCTTTGAATTGCACTTTGCACAAAATGTGTGGCTTTACAGTGCAAATAATCTGCCACTTCCTTGTTGAATGAGGGCAACTGGGATACACAGTGGAAGTGAGAGATTGGTTTGATAACAGAATTCAAATCATGATTGGCTGGTAATGAGGACAAAACGTCAGCAGTGAACAAGGTCTTCTGTGATTCATTTCTATTTAAGTATATAGCCTCTGCAGAGTATCTCTAAACCAGCAAAACCTAGAGATGCAAGGTTGAAAAGTTGACCAACTTTGATAAGTGTGGATAAGGGTTTGATAACTACTTCCTTAGGTCTTATTATTATTATCACCAACACTAACAATACCACCCTCGCAGATATAACCTTCTTTCCGTAAAACTAAACACATAAAACCAAATCCAGCATTATTCATTATTTTAGACTACAGTTTTAGTAGGTATTAGCAATCAATCTTTAAATATTATCAAATTCAATCAAATCAATAACATGTTTTTTATAAAGCCCTTTTTACATCAGCAGTTATCACGAAGTGCTTTTACAAAACAACCGGCCTTAAACCCCAAGGAGCAAACAATAATAGCGGTGTACTTCATTGACTAGGAAGAAACGTAGAGAGGAACAAGGCTCAGAGGGGTGACCAGTCCTCTTCTGTGGGGGGGGGGTCAGCAGAGTGGCAGTTGAAATCGTCAGGTATCGTCTTGATCTGCAACACAACAAGGAGAACTTTGGACAGGGGCAGCTACCAGTCAAACCTGAATTTCTTTTTATACATTTTTGAGGATGAGTCAACAAGATGGCGGCGTGTGTGCATTGCACGGCTCAGCGTCTACCCAGTTTTTGAAAATAAGCAATAATTTACTTTATATTTCTTAGCTTATTCACTCAGTACAGACTAGCATACACTTGAAAAGCGGATATGCAAACTATTGGTCCTGTGTTCAAATCTCGTACTGCATTTCGTTGTACTGTACTTGTACTGTTCAATGACAGTAAAGTTTAATCCAATCTAAGATCAAATCAAATGTAATGCATTAGTAATATCTCCCCCTTCCATATTTATTTGGGCACTGTGCGCAGGTCAGTCAACTTCAAATAAGACATGTAGCCTAACGTGATCATTGCTATTTCCACGGGTTGCACTCGTGCTAGGACATTGACCAAGTTGACATACAGAGATAGCTATCATTGACATGACATATTAGTGCAGCATGCTAATTATGCTTGGATTCAATGTACATTGGGAGCCAAATCACTGAAATGTCTTTCAACCGTAGCAGGTTGGGATGGTGTGTATTCGGCCTCTGAGGTAAAACCCACGAAACAGCGAGCGCCGTGCCTACTCGGCTAGGGCGGGAAGGTTGCTCATCATGTGGGTTTTGGGTTTGGAAACTGCGACCACGTGATCGCTTCAGCCTCAATCCCAGTGCCAGAGGTTTCCAGTGCTAGTGTGTCACTGCTACACCTGTTCCTCCACTGCCCGCCATGAGGCTCACTGGTTACAATGCCAGTCAGAGTCACTGATAACCAAGAGTTAAAGCCCACTTTCTTCAGCCTGATCGCTATGCACAGTCCATTGATATTAACGTCAGGTTATTTGAGGCGCCAGTGACCAAGGGATACAGTCAGCCTTTCGTGTCAAACATGCTGCAGCAACTACAAGTCTACCATAACGCAGAGTTGGTTGAGCAGTCGATTTCCTATGGTTATAAAGAACTCTCTCATTCCAGTTTGACAGTCACACCTTATACCCTACTGGCCAATGTTCTGAGGGCCAGAGGCCGTGTGTGACCTCAGTCAAGTACGCACATCAACGGCTTAGAGCTGAACATTTTGTTGGTCCTGCGCCACTTTGCGCCAATTATTCAGGATGACAGTGGTCTACATCTATCACCAAGGGGAAGTCAGGTCTCCTCTACTTCAACTGGTAATAGAATTATGGAACTGGGTCCAAGAGCACCTGCGTTTGTTGAAGGCCTCCCATATTCTGGGTAAACTCAATTCCCAAGGAGGACCTAAGCACGATTCAGAGCGCTCGGGCTGTATCTGCTTCTGTGGTGTATGTGGGAAAATAGAACGTCTTTCGTTATGGTGCGAGAGCCATTCGATAGACCTGGCATGCGGTGAGGTGGGTTACATTTTCAAGATTCTGCAACATTTGTTCAGTGAAAAACGCTATCCTTCAACTATTAAGGTGTATGCGTCTGCGATTTCGGCTTGTCATGAGGACTTTGGCAGAGTGCCCGTTTATGGACTCTCTTGTTAAGAGCTTCTTTCTGGGAACTCACTGGCAGAGACCTGTAGTTGCTGCCAGAATTCCCCAATGGGATTTGTCTGTAGTGCTCAAAACGCCGTGGGCAGCACCATACACAAGCATGTTGATGAGATCTCTAAAACATCTCTCCTACTCTCGCTGTCATCCGCTAAGCGAGTGAGTGATGTGTGCTCTCTCAACGCATGAGGACTGTAACTCAATCTCTAGGGATCTTAGCAGGGTTTTGCTGCCTCCCAATCTGGTCTTTCCGAAATCTCTGAAGAGTTTGTTTATGTCAGTTGTGGAGTTGTGGGCTTTATCTCATCCTTTCTTTGAAGGTCAGAAAGAGGAGCATCTCCATTGATTATGTCCGGGGCATGCTTTGGCATAGTATGTAGCACGTCGGCGGAGAGACGTGTCTCCTCAGTTATTCGTGTGTCACAGCGCTTAGGGTTGGGTAAGGCAATATCTACACAGCGGCTGGCTCATTGGCTTAAAGCTGAAGGACATAATTTTCAAAACAGTAAGTATTTCTGCTTCATTTCCTCATAAATCTCGGCTGTCGCTGGTGTGACGTCAGTTCACTCTTAAAGCCCTACACGTTATCTGTGCACTTTATTCAGCTCATCTAAAAAAAATCTTCATCCAACCATGTGAATTGACATACGAGTATTTTAATTACATATTAAAATGAATCAAATGAAATGTGTCTGATGTAGAGATTACTGCACATTTTTATTTCCTTTCCAAAACCTTAGAAAAGGAAAGTTTTGAGTGAGGAACAGAAGCATTCAGTTTGCAGTGGTCTCTTCATTTTAACCCTTCTGTTCCTCACACAAAACCTTCCTTTGATGTTTTTGGAAAGGAAAGAAAAAGGTGCAGTGGACTCGTGTTCTTTTCCGCAGCTGTATATGCTGCTGCACTCTAACTGGCTGATGCATACATTCTTATGGTGGCTGCCACTAGTGCAGCAAGGGTAAAGCCCTAGGAGCAAAGCTCCCTCTAGGAGGCTCCACTCCAATCATAGAACTGGAGATACAGATCTCTGGTAATTATAGTTTCTCAGCGGAAACTCCGCCCGCTAAGGGCCATCTTATTCCAATCTGTTGTGACGGTCATCAGTAATAATAATGACATGGAGTGCAAATGCAACGTAATGGAGTGCAAAAGTATAAAGCCTTGTTCACATTAAACTTTTGCACTCAGTTAAGTTGGGCCGGATGTCATTCTTAAGATTCTTTATTTGTGTCCTCAAAGACAACAGTAAAAAGGATCTAGTTCTGTGCATTATAGTTTAGAAAATAATCACTGTTTGTTCGCATGGAAACACTTGTAATGTGTAGTTTTCTGTTTGGCTATTTGTTTCAAGTTTATTAGTCTATGAATACATACATTCATATAAAGCCATAATCACAATTTCTTTCCCATGTCTTTTTTAACTAGTATATTTTAAAGTGTGTTAGGTTAGAAAATTCACCAATCATAGCCTACCCTCCTGAGACCCAGCAATAAAAACAATGTTTGACTTATAGATAGATACTTTTATATTAAAATGTCATGGAAATGAACTGTTCCATTTATTAGAAGAAAATCGTTACAGAAGAACTTGGGGGAGAATACATGTCGTGTGTGCCACAGAAATACCCTTCACCTGCCTGCCTGCATCCCCTCATATTTAGATTGAAAGGTCTGGTAGTAAAAATATTTTTACTAACTTATGTTGACCAGTACCGTGTCATAAAAAGTATTTCACAAGTGACAAAAAAGGCCACATTGTAAGGGGGGGGTTTAAATTTAGGCACATTCTTCTGTTGCCTGTTGAAAATGATCCCCCCAAATGTAGACTAAAAGGTCTGGCACACTTCTAAATCATTTTGGTAGCTCATGTTGAGTATTATACTCTAGTGACAAATGTGAGCACAATGTAAAGGGGGTTACATTTCCGAAGCAAACTTTCCTGCCTGCTGACCAGGAGTGTGCCACAGAAATTATTTCACTCTAGTGCCAAAAGGGGATATTTCAGAAATACGCTTTTTCAACTGAAAATGAACATACTGAAATTAAAAATAGTATATTAATATAATGTGTGCACGTTCATGAGTAGGGGGGCAGATTCTGGCAGGGGGCATGGAAGGTGACCAATGATCTGGCATACTTTGCTTGGCAGAGCATTGATTTAAAATTGCTCAACGTGAATAAGAAGAGTTGATGCAGCAGTGTTTTTCAAAATGTAAATTCCATTTCCGAATAATCTCAAGGTTGCTCACATTCCAGAATAATATTTTTTACTTTGGATCTGGTATTGTGTAATGTTTCAAATCTAGTTTTGCATAGGCCTTCTGCAGCTATATGTTTGTGCTATGACAGACTTGGTTAGGAAAGGAAATACAGTACCAGATCTGCGCTGATATGGGAAAGTGAAACAGTCTCTGTACAGTACAGTGACTTCTTGGTGTAAGGTTGACATTCAAATTGACATTTCTGTGAACAACTGCCAGGGTAACCGGATTTAAATTCAAATGTTGACATCAAAATTAATTTGATCTATTTTCATGATGTACACATGTCATCCTAATCCAATTATTACAACTCTGCGTGACAGTGTGTGGACAGATGCACCATGTACATAACTGTATGTTTAGGCTAGGGAAAGATTTCAGATTGACAAAGTCTGCTTCCACAGGTCCAGGTGGAGCCTGGCACAAATATGGGTACAGTCTAATATGCATATATCATTGGGGAAGCCTGAAAAAGTGGATTACATTCATACAAATGCTGGACAACCTGTAGACTACTTTTCATTTATTTTAACAGTTACATACATGCATTTGAACAAAAGACCTCCTTGACTCTTTGTTTCAAGATGACTAGGGGAAGTGATTAAAATATTCAGGTACTGCTTTACTGCAAGGCATACCCTGATTATCCGGCATGCAGTTGCCTTCGTAAGACCTTCTGCATCACCAACACTGTACAAGAATGTCCCTCATGCAAAGAAACACAGAGCTATACAGACAGACTGAACAATGTTCAAGGCTTGGCTACAGTGAGTGTGCTTTCCTATGTGTGGTTCCAGCAGACTGCATAGGTAAACTATGCTGGGCCTACTGAACTTGTATTTATCCCACAGATACTCATCAGGGAATCCCAATGGCGCACTTCTGTCTCTGAAGACACTTGGGGCTGGTGAGGTAAATGCTCAGTGTAGAATGTGAGCACCTTCATCCACAGGGTCATTGAGAAATGGACATGTCATAGTTGGTCGTAACTCTCTTAAGATGCACAGCTAAAATAGTCTAGGCCAATGTCAATTGACCCATTAGCTTTGATGACAGTGAAAGTGGTAAGACCTGAATTTTGTAACGTGTTTATTTTTATTTATATGTTCTTTGGAACTAAATTAAACATGTAAATTCATGTTTGGTCACATTGAGAGAAATTAGTCTGAACTTATTAGTCTGAACACAGACATGACAAAAGTGATGCGAGCGTAAAAAGACATGGAACGGACTTTTGGTATTCTGTTTATGCCTAAACCTCACCTTAGTGGTACCTGTGTGTAAACTTAACCTCAGTGGCACCTGTGCGTAAACTTAACCTCATTGGTACCTGTGCCTGAACCTAACCTCAATTGTGCCAACATTAAGTATGATGTTGTCAAAACAACACCAACATGGCGATATCAGATCTGTCATAAATATTTGCTCCTTTTCTCACTTACATGTCACCTGCTCTTCCCGCCCTGTAGGCATCTTCATGCTCTCGCCCACCCACTCTCTCTTTACTCTGAACCCACCTGAGTGAATATGCAGGTTCCATGGCTAACTTTTTTTCTCACATGACCCTATTGGGCCAGTTTGTCTGCAACCTACTGGCCCAGACTGTATTTTTACTGGCCCGATCAATGTAAATATTATATCATCAGAATATTTATACCACAGATATGCAAGTGATGAAACAAGAGTGCTGACCAAAGCAATTGCTGTTTACATAAATATCATTACTTCTTAATAAATGGTTTTCAAAATAATCTGTACTATAAATACCATTATCAACTGAAGTTGCTTGCTTATTTGATGTGACACAAAAGCAGGAAAATAAAATTAATGTATTCATGGCAAAGTACTATAAATATGGCAAAATATAGTATGCTACTTGCACTAGTTGGTTGATTGTCTTCTTTTGTGTCACTGCTAGCAAACACTTAAACAGACGCTTACTGTTGACCGAGCCATGTCCATATGGTTTCACAATATGTATTCACGAAGTCCGTGAATGGTTTCTCCTTCTTCACAACATGATAGGCGGTTGTAATTAGATTTTCAATTTGGCTACGCACCACCTCATTCATTCAGAGCAGGCAGACGTTCATTGTTGCAGCCGTACGGTTGTCAACAGCCCGTTTTGCCTCAATACACGCGACATGCTGCAAGGATTTATAAGCAGGTTTTTGGTAGTTGTTCGTTCCCTCAATAAACAACCCTGCCTTGAACTATGATTGGTCAAAACAGACGAGCCATCAAATATGATTGGTCAAAAAGACAACACCGGTACTGTACCCTAGTGGTTCCCCACCATGGGTACTTGGACTCTCCACAGGGGGTAGCTGAAAACACTTATGACTTAATATTCTTACTAGTGAAATTAACACGATGGGGTACTTAGGGGTACTCCAGAGAGTGCAAAATCTTCTCGGGGTACAGTAAAAGAAAAGGTTGGGGGCCACTGCTGTACCACAGGGAGGGAAGAGAAGCGCCACAGATGCATTTTAATGTGAGAACAAGGGAAAATCAAAGTGGGAAATGTGGACCCACTTGTGGACCCAAACGGGAGAAAAGGTATGTGGGTGAGGATTAGGCATAGGATAATAAACTATCCATTCAATCTGAATTATTCATACATTTTTGTCATAAATAACAATTCCAGTTAGCAAGCAAAAACTGATCTTTGATTGTACAAATTATATGCATAACCATAAAGGGGGTAATTAGCCCCTGGGAGACAGTTACCCCAGACACACCCATCCAATATATTACTACTTCATATAAAAAAGTACTCAACATTTTCTCTCTAAACAAGTGGATTATTCATCTGAAGGCTTTACTACTTTAACATACATAAAATGTATGTATCTAACTTAAGTGAAACATATTTGGAAATCTTGAAACAAAAAAACATTAAATCAGAATGCTTTTGTGGAATGTCCAAAAGTTGTGATAACAGAGAACATTTTTAGTTTAGCAAGATCAGTGGCAGCCAGGGAAAGTGTTGGGCAAAATAAGTGGTCACACCTTGTGGGAGTTTTGAGAGTTGCATGGGAGGGGGCAAGAGACCCCATCTTACCCTAAAATAAACATGGACTTACCTCTAGTGCTACTATATACATCTGTCATCTGACTGATACTAATTTTCTCACTGCTCTCAGCTTTTCTTTTCTCAGGTTGCCCAAAAAAATGAATGTCACTGCCAACCTTCTTGGTGCGGATGATGACACTCTCTGTGAATGAAAGCTGACTAATAAAACAGCTTGCACTTTAATCAAACAAACACCAATAATGCTATTTATCATAAGCAAATACAGCTATACAGTATACTATACGAATATGCAATCAGTGAAAACGACTACTGTCTGCATGAATTACACATGCAAGCGCAACATAAATGATTGACACTGGACTGATGAAATTATGCAGAATGATTGCCTCTGCACTGCTCATTTCATATCAGGCAAAGTTTTGTATCAGGCAGAATCTTTTCCATATTCCTATATGTTGTCAAGAGTTTACTGTCACTTTCTGCCACCAGTTCGGCTCCGCCCACAAAATACGTAATCACTGTTTACTAACACAAAATGGCTCAATAGACGAGGACAACCCATCCGGGTACTTTTCCTTCGCCACATTATCCCGCCTCTTTTGAAGGAAAACAGACCATTTAATTTGACTGGCGGTTAATACAAAATCCGACGTCTTCGCCAATAAATCTTACAAAATAAGAAAACGATATTGCTTTTTAGCAATTAGGAGCACTAACACAACGGCGAACAATTATTTCATGTAGTTATATAACCCTTACATACAAGAAATAGGGGTTGAGTGTTCATTCAGTTTCCCTCCATCTAAGTGGACGAACAATCCAACCCAGTGGCCGGAAGTGTCATATCCCGATATATACAACTACCTTATTGATCGCCAGGTAATGTATTTTAACTTTATTTGGCTTTTTTGGTAGTCTGTCCGATATGACGTTACAGTGAACTAATTACATCGCTAACATGTTTAGCAAGCTGCCTAGCTAGCACCCTGCATCTTGGTAGGCTACTACACAGAGTTGACAATAATAATTCCATCCTCACCCTGTCACATACAGTTCACATACACATGCATGAATGTACTGATTATCGATGCATCACACCAAATAATGGACTATACAATTAATCGAATCTCACAAATAAATAATGTGTATTGCTACACTAGTTTGCAACGAACAATTACATCTGCTGCTTCGTGACATTTTTTTTATTCAATACCATATAATTTTCTTATCATAGCATAACGCCGCATTTAGAAACACTTTGAATTGGGATTATTATTACTACAATCATGACATAAAATCACGTCAGGGAGGTGAGTTTTCAGAATGTTCTGTGTACTGCCTCTTCAATGCAGCATCAGCATTCACTTCTTTGACTTTTAACATTATAACAGTTGACGTTAGCATCATTAACTAACCTGTGATGAAGTGTTTGCCACGGACATAAACGTGTTGACTGGACGGGTCCCATTGTTGACTATTTTCTACCCTCTCCGCGGATGGCCAGAAGCCACAGATCTTTTTTGGGAAGTAAAGAAACGCGTAAATTCGTATTTCTCTTATTCGATGCCCAAACGCAACGCTGCAGCTTTTCGGCATGCTACCAGTAATATTTCTAATATTGAACGGTTGTCTTCCACACAGCGCTAGCGTTCCCCTGAAAAAGTTAAGGACCGACGTAAAGTTGGTTTTATATTCAGAGATTCAAAGGACGTTCCACAAAGATTTAACAGACATTCGAAGCCAACATTTTAACGTTAAAAACGACTTGCATTCTTCATTGATAACTGACTGACTTATCAAAATATTCAATATTAGGTTGGATATCTTTCACAAGCCTTGATTTGATCAAACTATCATACACGGATTTTATGCACATTCTCTAACACGAGATTATATCGCAATAACATTTTCAAAAAGTATCTCAGGAATTTTTTGTTAAAGAAACTTCATTCCAAGTTCAAAATATTCTCCAGTAAGCTGGACAATTTTTACAACGTTTAAATTCACTACATTTACAACCTTTGATTTGATCAAAATGATGCACATACATTTTATACAAATATTTTAACTTAAAAAAAGTCTGTTATGAACAACTTTTACAACCTTTGATTTTATACACACGACTAGACTCTTCAAACTCCTGCAAACTTAGAAAAATTCAGTTTTATTGCTTTAACCTTTTCAACAAATTATCATAGAAATCTCTGACTGTTTCTAAATTAATTTGAAATGATGTTTCTATAATACTTTTTGTAGAAGTTATTGCAATAAAAATGTGTACTACTTTGATCAATTTAAAGGTTGTAAAAGTTGTCCAGCTTACTGTAGAATATTTTCAAATGGAATGGTGTTTCCATGATACATTGTTTCATGATACAATCTAAGTGTACTATATCCATCATATTAAAGGTTGCAAAAGTTGTGCAGCCAACTGTAGAATATTTTCATCTTACATCAAGTTTCTATGATACTTTGTGAAAATGTTATTGTGTTAAAACTGTTTAAAAATTTGTTAAAAATCAATGTGCACTATTTCCATTAAATTAAAGTTTGTAAAAGACTCACAGCCTACTATAGTATTTTTTGAACTTGGAATGAAAGTTCTATGATAATATTGTAAAAAGTTATTGTAAATAAACTATTTTTCAAAGCTTGAAAATTTGTTTAAAATATAAGTGTACTATTTCCTTCAAATTAAAGATTGTAAAAGTTATGCAGCCTATTGTTGAATATTTTGAACTTGGAATTAAGTTTCTATGATAATATTTTAAAAAGTTTTGCGATATACAGTCCCCTCCAAAAGTATTGGAATGGCAAGGCAAATTCCTTTGTTTTTGTTGGTCACTGAAGACATTTGGGTTTAAGATCAAAAGATGAGTATGGGACAAGAGTTAAAAATTTCACCGTTAATTTCCTGGTATTCACATTGAGATGTGTTAAACAACTTAGAACATATTACTGTTTGTATTAGACCGCAGCATTTTTAGGTGAGCAAAAATAACGGAACAAATAATCTTAAAGGATATAACATTTAATATTTTGTGGCATAACCTTTGCTTGCAATAACTCCCTCAAGCCTGCGACCCATTGACATCACCAAACTGTTGTATTCTTCATTTGTGATGCTATTCCAGGCTTTTACCGCAGCTTGTTTCAGTTCTTGTTTGTTTCGTTGTATTTCTCCCTTCAGTCCCCTCTTAAGGAGGTGAAATGCATGCTCTATTGGGTTAAGGTCAGGGGCTTGACTTGGCCAGTCTAAAACCTACCACTATTTCCCCTGATGAAGGGTGCTTTGGTTGATTGTCCTATTGCATGATACATTTCCTCCCGATTAGTTTCAATGCATTTCTCTGTACACTGGCAGACAAAATGTTTCTGTACACTTCTGAATGCATTCTGCTGCTACCATCACCAATTACAACATCAATAAATATTAATGAGCCTGTTAATGAGCCACATATTAATGAGCCACACCCAAGCCATGACTATGCTTCACAGATGAGCTTGTATGCTTTGGATCATAAGCAGTTTCTTTCTTTCTCTACACTTTGGCCTTTCCATCACTTTGGTAGAGATTAATCTTGGTCTCATCATAAGATTGTGCTCCATCTCTGTACTTATTTGCAAATTTAAATCTGGCATTTCCAATTCTTACTGCTGATGAGTGGTTTGCATCGTGTGGTGTGGCCTCTATATTTCTGCTCTCTGAGTCTGCTTTGATCAGTGGGTAGTGATACCGTCACAAATGCACTGTGGAGGTTGTTGGTGTTGTCAATTATTGAGTTTTTGGGGGGTTTTCTCATTATATTTCTATCATAAACTACTGTTGTTTTCCTTGGCTGACCTGTTAGATGTCTGTAGCTCAGTACACAAGTATTTTCTTTCATTTTCAGGTCATACCAAATTGTTGTGCTTGCTATGCTTAATGTTTGTCTAATGGCTGTGGTCGATTTTCCTTCTTTTCTCAGCTTGACAATGGCTTGCTTTTTTCACATAGACAAATCCCTGGTCTTCATGTTGGTTTATCCTCTTAAACAAGAAATGTAGTCTTTATAGGTTTAAACCAATGATGGAAACTTAGATTAGTCATGCAGAGCTATGTAATGTTTGAACAATCAACCTAAAAGGCAACACCTGGGCAACAAGAAACATCTGTCAGTCACATGTTCCAATACTTTTGCTCACTTGAAAAATGGGTGGGTTCAAACAAAGGGTGGTATGTCCTGAGTTGTTTAACACATTTAGATGTGAATACCAGGAAATTAAAGATGATATTCTGAACTCTTGTCTCATACTCATCTTTTGATCTTAAAGCCAAATGTCTTCAGTGAACAACAAAAACAAAGGAATTTGCTTTACCGTTCCAATACTTTTGGAGTGGACTGTAATAGAATTTATCAAAGTTTGAAAATCTGTACAAAATTTCAGTGTATGACTTGGATCAAATTAAATGTTTTAAAAGTTGACCAGCCTACTGTAGAATATTTTAAACTTGGAATGATGTTTCTATGATACTTTGTTCAAAAGTGATTATTTTAAAACAGTTTTAAAGTTTGAAAATGTGTTTAAATTCTAAGTGTGCTACTTCCCTCAAATTATAGGTTGTAAAAGTTGTCCAGCCTACTGGAGAAGTTATTGCGACCAAATTGTGTTTTTAAATTTTAGAAAATGTGTAAAATCTCGGTTTATTGTTTGATAAAATAAAGGCTTGTAAAAGTTGTCCAACCTCATATAGAATATTTTGATAAGTCAGTCAGTGTAATCGGTGCAAGTTGTGTTTAATGTTTACTTCTGTGGAATGTCTGTTGAATCTCTGAATATAAAACCAACTTTACCATGGTCTCAATAGGGGCAGTGTTCGTTAGCACCGATCGAGGAAAGTGACGTGTAGCTGCTCTGGTCTATTAACGTAAGACACTAACGTTAAGTGAATACCCCAGTGGTGGTCGCTGGGTGAATGTGTGGCTAATTAGCTTTCCAGTTAACTTAGCTGTGAAAGATAACTTTAGTGATGGTCTGTGATCGTCCTTTTTAAACTAAAAATATTTGTTTACTCCCTGCAATTACCGACACTTTTTTGCAAACTATTACATGGAGTGTCAGCAGTTTTAGGTTTGATTACAGGCTCAAAATGGCCAGAAACAAATAACTTTCTTCTGAACCTCATCAAACTATACTTGTTCTAAGAAATGAAGTCTATTCCATGCAAGAAATTGCCAAGAAACTGAAGTACTTGTACAATGCTGTGTACAACCCCATTCACAGAACAACGGAAACTGGTCCTAACCAGAATAGAGAGAGTAGTGGGAGGCCCAGGTGCACAATTGAGCAAGAGGACAAGTATTTTGAGAAAAAGACACCTCACATGTTCTCAACTGGCAGTTTCCACAAAATACCAGTCTCAACGTCAACAGTGAAGTGGCAACTCCTGGATGCTTGCCTTCTATGCAGTATTGTAAATACATGTCTCAGATTGGCCAATAAATTGCACAGCTATGCAAGGACAATTTTGGGAAGAATCAGTCAGCTGGTAGTCTGTCTATACTGGAGCGGTCAGCACAGTCGCTGGATCTCAACTCTACTGAGCTGTTGTGAGAGCAGATTGACCGTGTGTTAAGGAAGAAGTGCCAATCTAGCCAATCCAACTTGTGGGAGGTGCTTCAGGAAGCATGGGTGAAATCTCTTCAGATTACCTCAACAAATTGACAAATAGAGCTTCATTTGCCAGCTCTGACTGGGGGATCCCGAAGTGTCGAAATATAATCCCTCCACCTAGTCCTGGGCCTACCCCGTGGTCTCCTCCCAGCTAGACGTGCCTGGAACACCTCCCTAGAGGTATCCTGGGGGCATCCTTACCAGATGCCCGAACCACCTCAACTGGCTCCTTTCGATGCAAAGGAGCAGAGCCTTGTCAATTACTATATTTCGTGTTCATTTTGCTAAATGTCCTATTCAAACTCATTTCATGTATGTTTTCATGGAAAATAAGGACATTTCAAAGTGATGCCAAGCTTTTGAACAGTATTTTATATTTTGTAACATGATTCAAATAATTGACTGGACTGTTTTGCTATTTGGGCCGTCGGTGACCAATGAAGTAAAACTGGTTCAGATTGACTAACCATGCTTGCCTACACTACTCCGACATTGCACAACAGTTTCAAAATCTAACAATATATTTTTGATGTCTCTATTAACAAGACAAGATGATGGAAAGCCTGTTGCATGATTAATAGGGCTGAATAGCTGCTGAATAGTTATATAATACAGCATAAAGCTAATGTACAGTTTATAGACATATGATTGCTGACTTTCTGGCTAATCAAGAATCTTACTTGTGGATTCCAAAACGCAGGTGTTCATTTATAGAAACATTGTGATTAAAACTGAGTAGTGGAAGGTTTCATGCACAGAATGTTTGAAGACTAATGCAAATGACTTTCTTCCTTATAATTTAGTGCAAACAAATTGAGGCTGGTATGAGGATGAGGTGTAGACAGTCAAATGTATTGATGTTGTATTGTTGACTTGTCTTACTAGATGTGGCAGGATCCATTGGCTGGGCTGGTGAATGTGGCCAGGACTTCAGGGTCAAGAAACATAGTCAAAAACTATATTTTCTGTTCCTTCTGACCACACTGATCGTCAAGCTCAGAGCACTGGGTCTGACTCTGAACATCGTCATATGCAACTGAAATATGGACGTATTGACAGGCAGACAACGGATTGGCAAAAACAATCTTTCTCCTCATTCTACTCCTCATTGAGTATTAACACTGGACCTTCTAAACTCTCTGTGAACATGCCTGTTCACCCATGACTGCATGGTTTTGCACGACACAAACAATATAACATTTGAACATGACACTTGTAGGCCTGGTAACCAACAACGGTGAATCAGCCTACTGGGAAGAAGTTACCAAACTGGCATTATGTTGCTAGAACAACAAAGACTCCATCTCCATCAGCAATTAAAACGTGAGTGGCGAGAACACACCCTGTTCCACAACAATATAACTTTAATAGAGTAAGCAGCTGTTTATTGCCACACTCATAGACTGTTCATGGACCAGCAGAACCACCAATGCTGTCAAGAGACCTAAACATTAACTCGGCTCCTCCACGCTACGTCTGCTACAAAACTATTGCTGCACCATAGAGATCATCCTGACTGGCTGCATCACATCCTGGTTTGGGGTCATTGTTCAGCTGCATGATGATGCGCTTGTCATGCACTGTGTTTGGGTTTGTTATCTTTGTCATCTTTACTGTATGATGATGTGATGGCGAGGCGAAGTTACAAAGCACTACTGTATACAGCTCTGGAAAAAATGTGTGAGGAACAGAAGGGTTAAAATTAAGAGACCACTGCAACCGAATGCTTCTGTTCCTCACTCAAAACGTTCCTTTTCAGGTTTTTTGGAAAGGAAAGAAAAAGGTTCAGTGGTCTCTTAATTTTTTCCAGAGCTGTATATGGTAGATATGAACTACCTCTGACCTGTATAGTGAACAACCGAGCTGCTTCTAAGTAAAATATGAGGTGGAAACTCATATAAAGAGTCAATAACATACTGGCAGGTGTGTGATGGAGATGGAGGCCAAAAAGGCAACTGAAAGCTGTATGCAGATGACCACTAGGGAGCACAATACCCCAAATGTGGCTTTTGCAGATGCTACTCATTTAACAAAAAAAGGTGAAGTTAAAGTTCCCAAGGCCATTCAATGCTACATAACACAACGTTGTGATATGAACAGGAAACAGTGGTTGTAGTATCTTTTTTGCATTTGTAATGTATGTGCAGGAGAGCTATCAATTTCTGTTAATTATTTTAGGGTTTAAATTTGGAGCCTGTTTCTGTTAACTGACAACAATAACCACATAGGTGTTAGTGCCCGGCTGTCATGATGCAGATTAAATAGTATACATTGATCAGAAACATAGCTTAAACATTAAGTGCGCCAAAGGTTTACTTGACAATCCAAAAATGCAGAACTTCAGAGGGTACACCACAAGGAGGAAAACCACTAAGTAAACCTCAAGAACACAACTGACAGGCTACATTTAGCTAATAAAGTGCCTTAAAGAGCCTATAGATTGGACAGATGGGATTAAGTTGAACTTGGTCCAGAGGGATGGAAAGAGAAAAGTATGGAGAAACCAGAAAGAAAATCTAGGCAAGCAAGTGAACATTGCGATTGTGGTGAACAAGGGAGGAGTTTGGAAGAACAGCTATTCATGAGCCAGTGCCAGCTTTGTTGTGAAAAGTGGTCAATACTCTGTTGCAATGCTAATCTGAAACTTAGATGTGTCAACGACTATCATATACAGATGAGTATGCCAATAGAACTTCAGAGGGTACACCAAAAGGAGAGGCATTTAAGTCTTTCAAGAGTCTTCTTCCTTGTAAGATAGAAGTAAACAATATGGATACCTAGAAAGAAATGTTCTACAGTCAAACAGAGACTAGCCATTTGTTTCCCTTGACACATCTGCCTCCTTTTCTGTGTTTCACTTCCTTTTAAAGTAGATTTTTCATGGTGTTATATTTTTGTCCCTGTTGTTTTGGTTTCAACTAATTTCCCTTTCTGCATGTAGACCAAGCTGAATTTGTTAACACTAATTAAAGGAACGTGTTGGAAATATCTGTAAATAAACATATTGTGGCAGATTTCAAAATGTCCAGGACCAACATAATACAATATAGCTTGATCAAACTAGAGAAAGAGTGCTTTTAAATAATTCAGAAGTCATAGAAATAAAGACATGGTTATTACATAGCATATTCCCTTAGTGACCATGAAATGCAGTGCCCTTCAGAATAATTGGACCATTGCTAAAGATTAGCAAAAAAAGCTTTGGAAAAATGTAATCGACAAGAAATCTAATCTTTGGACCAAATTGTTCAACAACCAAAAACAACTAAATATTACTAGATATTATTATTAGATTTTTTTTATTTATTGATTTAAAGAAAAGGCTGTTAACAACAACAAAGTGTTTTCATATTTGTTACGGGGTTCAGTGTCATGCCATACCCTGATGTATTTTTTCGTTTCAAACCAATGCAAAGTGTGACATGGGTGATACAAATTGAACAGCACTGTGCGTGGATTGGGGATGCATCATCCTGGACTCATCATTATTGCAACTCCTCCATGCAGGCTGGGCAACTGAAGAGTTAACTCAGGTGAGCCTTCCCTTACATGTGTAGGCCCAAGTTGGAAAAGCAGTGTGGAGAACTAAAAGCAGAATGGCTTATACATTGAAAACTTTCTTTAATATTTAAATCCTTTTTTCATTGTTTTCTTGTGACAAATGTACCCATAATGACATACTGATGAAGAATAAAGGGAGGTCAATAATGAAAAAAAGGTCAGGTCGGCAGCATATGATGCTTTATTTGGAAAGACAAGCGGACAAGACTAACTTTTTGGTGATTATGTATTTATATCTAGATTTATGTCATGATATACTTTGCAATACTTGGTTATTGGAATTAAATGTACATTTTTAAAACAACTTAATTGTAGCATTTCAAAAGACAGACCATCATAAAAAACTAAGATAATCCAGATAACCATTACCTCATTTTTGTTGACAAGACCATTGAATGGGTCCTGTCAAGATGTTTTGAGAAATAGACTCCCAGCAGGATGATCTGTTGTTTTGTGATAACAGTCAGAAAGTTACTGTCCATTCGAGCTTACAAACAAATAAATCTCAGCGTAGTGATACAGAACCGTGACAAATTAAAGCAGAAACCAGTGCAAAATGTTTTATGCACTGGAACCCTACTATAAGGGTATAATAGTAGGGTTCTGTATAATATCACAGTTATGCTCCAGCATTATGGTCATTAAACATGAGCTTTTCACAAAATTGTCTTAGTAACTGAAGCTCTTGCCTTTGTTTCTTTCTGGCTGGTGACATGGAAGAATCTGAATTTGATATGTTCCTCAACTCAGTTGTTTAGGTTTAACTTGAATTTGTTACACTTGTGTTCTGTTACTGCCTATGGATCACCAAACCTTTCAAATGACCCCTTGACCTCTGTGTCCCAACAGCCATCCCTATTCATGTCTTAACTGTTTCCACAATTATATTACTATATTACACCATTAGGACTGAAATTTATTATCAAGATCTAACAACAAAAGCATTAGAGCAGCTGATACTTTAACTACCGTTAGCGTAGATTCATAGCTGCGTAGCACAATTATTGTGTGCAGAAGTTCCCATTACATTTAGCTGTAGATTGAATTTAAAAAAATGAATCCCTGTGTCTTGCACAGAAACAGTTTTCCATTGTTTTCATAGTCTAATTTATTATTGTCATTATTTGATCTTTCATACAGCCAATAAGGAAAATTGTATATGCAAAAATATTTATTTGGGGAATTTTCTAAATATTATTATATTATTATTTTCTTTATTGGCTGTATGCCTTTATGTCCTGAATAATGAATGACATTTATTTTTGTTATAGCCCTTTTTGGACATCAAGGAACATTTCTCCTAAATAATTTGTCTGGGAATGTTATTAACTATATCAGGTAATTCTCAAATCCTATGTCTGAACAGAGTCAGCTATACCATAAGGAATAATTCTATTTACATTTGGGATTTCTACCAAGTTATCATATTGAATTGTTTTTATTAAGGCCATACTACAGATAATTTAACAATTTGATGAAGATTAAAGAATTGTAGGAACTGTGTATGTAACCTAAAACTATTATTGTAGATTCCATAAAACATGTACTAATACAAACTTTGAACTTTGGATAACAGTATGTACTGATGTCATGCCAATATCACCGTTGAGACAGGCAACTTCAAATCGTCTTCAGATTAAGATACAATTTCAATTTTTGTTCAAATCTGCTAGTTTATATTGTCGTTGAGTTAAGAAACATTTCCTTGTCAACTACATCAGAAAATATATGGATATCAGATGTTTTCTCTGTTGTGATAGTGGATACTGCATTATTGAGTAATTTAGAAAAATAAGTGAAAATGTTGAGAATGTTTTAAGAATAAGCTGCATATTTTACCAGATGTCAGTTCCCTGGAAGTAATATTCAAATTTAGTTTGCATGAGAGTCAAGCTACAGCAATTGTGTAGATTTTAGTTTCAGAGGACCTGGAATAGACCGAGCTTCTTCGTTCAGATGACTCACAAGAAGACCTGGCAAAGCAAATTGGCAACCATTTTCTTAGTAACTTAAAGACAAGACTCATGAATTTCTGTCCAGCAAAAGCGTAGATAATTGGATTCAAACAACAGTGTGAAAACGCAATCACCTCTGCCCACTGCATTGCCAGAGATATGTTATAGGCCTTTTTACAGTCCCCAGGAAAGTTTAGTGACTGCAGAAACAGAAAGTAAATGACAACATTGTATGGCGTCCAAAAGCAGAAAAAGACCACTACTATAATACATATCAGTTTTATGGCTTTGTGCTTTTTGGTTGTTTTGATGTTGACTAAGGTGAGAATGATCCTGGCATAGCATATAACCATAATGAAAAAGGGTAGAAGTAGACCCAAGAAATTAATTTGTAAATAAGAAAACTGGCGCCACTTGGTGTCCTGTGGATACAGGGGTTGACATGTCTTCACTCCTGACAGATTTATATTAACTTTTGTGAAGATGATTGTAGGTAGAGAGGCACAGAAACTAAGAGCCCACAAGAACAGAGACAGAGCAATCCCTACTCTGACTGATCTGTGTCTGGCCACGGTGTGAGCATGGACAATCACCACATATCGATCCAATGTCATCATTACCAGGAAGAAAATGTTGCCATAGAAGCCCAGCATATATAATCCAGTTACCACTCTGCACATAAAGTCCCCCAGGATCCACTGAGTTGTTGTGGCGTAGTGAGACCAAAAAGGCAGGCTGAAGACAAAAAGAAGATCTGACAGTGCCAGGTTGAAGAGGCAGATGTCTGTCATGTTGCTGGTCCTCCTGAACTTCACCATGACACAGACCACCAGGCTGTTACCAATGAAGCCCACAATAAAGACCAGGCTGTACAGTGTAGGCAAAAACACACGTCCAAACTCCATTACGGTGGTATTGTTGCATAGCTGACCGTCTGTATTTGACCCTTCATAATAGTCAGCATAGACTGATTGGTCCACAGTGGTATCTGTAAATGAAGTTAGAAATAATGTAACGTTGTTTTACAGAGATACTTACAGTAGTGAATTAATTAATCTTCATACATTTTTCATTCTTGTTCTTACAGTTTATTCTAGAGCGTCTAGTACAAAAAAGTTAATACTATAAGTAAATTATATTTTATAATCATACAAGTGAATTCCAATTAGGTCACCATCTGAGTACAGTAATCCATTGGCTACCGTTTTTTAAATATTCATCCCTTCAATTATTTACGTCATTTTTTCACTCAGAGAAAACATTATGGATTTTATATCAAAAATACATATCTATATATAACAAACAGGACTACTCACATGACATGATTAATGATCAATTAGCTCTTTGGTTTTTCTTTTTGAGTGTCTCATGTCTCTTTCTTCTGTTGTACAGCAGCATATATTACTAGTTCTGCAGTTTCCTCCACCTCCTTTAGAAGGAGGTACTCTGAACTCATAATGAGGTAACAGTTTTGCATATGGTATTTTTAGATTCGGGGATTTGGTTTTATACTCCTTTTGTTTGAACTTCTGTCAAATGTCAAACCCACCATATCCTGACATGATCATTTAAACATATCTGGATTTGTCTGACTGAGCACCATAGCCATCTGGATTGGCTACATACTTTTTCTAATAGAATAATACATTTTTAATTTGGCAATAACAAGTCAGCTTGAGGCACACACTTAATAGATATAGGTAGCAATGTAAATGTGATGACTGTAGACTATTCTGTAAATCAATAATTTTTCACATTCAAAAAGGTCTCCACAAAAAATGTTCACACTCAAAATATCTCTTCACTTTAGTATTATCATGTTGCAAGGGGATAGACTCCTACAGCATACAGTATGGTTATTTGAAGTCACACAGTGACATCTTGTGGGCAGAATTTACATAACATGTCAATTATATATCCAGTTTTTAAATATATAACTAAGATTATTACTCCGTATGTTGTTAAAGGTTTATTTAGCTGTTTTATTTCTTAGAACATGACTGCTGCATTGGTGATTTGAAGACTAAAATCATTCCAATTCCATCAGTTTAGTAGAGCCATGTATATCGATCTTTCCTACTCTAACATAAACTCAATTTGTATTAAGTTAGACTCTCACAAATAATGAATTTTAATATTATAATGAAAAATCTGACGTCGACTATTGTTGTAGGTTGTTGTTGAACGCAGGAAAAGGGCGGGGTTTAATACATTAAGATACATGAATACATTAAGAGATGTTGGGAACCAGGGTTGAAATTTAAACGGTGAGATTTTGTATAGCATAAAATTATAGCATAACATATAACATATTTTGAAAAGTGTGCATTTTTAACTTTCGATGCGTACGTTTAACTCATTACTAGCGACCATATAGTGTATATCCTCACCAAGCATTTATCCATAGTTTGCATTTTATCCAACGTTGTATTCACTGGATAATTTTTTCTCCATTAATACATATTGTGATTTGATTAGTGTATATTGTGCAAGATTTAATGTATTTCTTTTGAATATCAAACAACAGCTTGATGTTGAGATACCGTATTGAATCTGTCTTCTGTGCGTCCCAGTACTACCGCTCGACTTCTGGAGCTGGCAGCAAGTGGCTATGGAATTCCCAATGAGCACTATTGACCCAGTGCTGTCGAGGGCGGGCTCAGACAAGAACTGGGACAACGGGCAAATACACGGATTATTCCGAAGTATCTTTGTAATTACCAACTATGGGGAAATTAATATTAATTTAAATAATATTTTCCTCGATGTAAGTATACACCTCTGTAAGCTATCACACCCTGTATATTTACGATGTTATTTTGTATGTGTTAGCGGTCAGACTTTTTGTTGTGTAGGCAACTGTTACCATGTTACAGGAATTATGACAGCAACAACTTTTATTCAGTCACTTTTGTTTGAACCTTTATTTCGCAATTCATGTGAAATTAATCTGTAAAACACACATTAGTATTAGCCTGCTAAAACAATTACATTTTCTCAGCAGTGGTATCAATTGAGAAGAGCATACGTTGTTTAAGGTTTAGCTAGTAGATGACAATAATGACAAAATAACATGCTTTGTTTTGTGTCCTTCGATAGGTGATTTGGATATCAATTGGTTTGGATATCTGTCGAGATTTGATGTCCTTTATGACCGGACGAAAGGGAATTACCGTTTATAGCCAAACATTTACCATTGGAGTCTGGCATTATCAAACGTACGGTGCCACATTTAGAAGATGGACTTCAAAAAAGTCAACACAGCCGCAAAACCTCCAGTAGGGTAAGTGTGAGAAATGTCACGTCTTTACTAACTTATTGTTTCCCAAGCTCACTCTGTAAATGAATAATGAAAAAGTTAGATCTTAAATCATATTAAGTAATAATAGATGTACACCTTGGTTATAAAATTATTTGATGTACGAGAACATGGTTAACCTGCCACATGCCACCACCTGTCATGGCCTTTCATTGCCGGAAGCTCATTCTTGATTGGACAGTACGAGGATCTCCTGTAATGTAACGTCTTCATTTATTCATAATTTTTTTAAAATAAGTTGTCAGCAGATAATTCAAAAGCTGTTGCCTCCAATACGGTAGGCCTATGCATTAATTGTCAATTGCTTGACTTCTATTGAAAATATTTGCATGGACCCTAACTGGAAAACAACTGATACAACAGAAGCTTTTGTGTGCATCTATAGTCACTTTGGTTCTTTTGTCACCTGATGTTGTTACTCTGGTGCCTTTCCAATGGCAGTGGGAACATAAAACAACTGCTCAAAAACTGAGTGTTACATCACACTGTTTACACACTTTAAAAGTATTCTACACAAATGCACCATGCATTGTATCTGCGGTCTTCTCTGGGCTGTACCATCAGACACTTGAGTACTTTATGCGACTGTTTCATAATACTGTGTCTTTTGTGGCAGAATTGTGCTACCCTGTATCATTTTAAGTGTCATGTGTGGCATTTTCTGTTAATATGTCCTACTGATGTTGTGGGGGGCAAAAGTCCACAATCCTTAGTGCCTGAAAGTAAGCAAATTGTCTATGATCCACTATCTCCTTCCTGTCAAAGGCTTTTATATAATCAACTCATATGACAAGCAGCAGAAAGCATTGGATTTGTAGTGTTTATTCTAAGACAACGGTTGCTTATTCTTTGCTCTGACTGTCCCCCTGGAACCTTTCGAAGCCGTGCAGGTGTTTCTCTGTTTAGAAAACAAAAATGAAATCAGTGTGTATTTAGTTATATTGACCACATTAAAAGCAATGAAACCAGTGCAACTGTGGACATGAAAATAACTTAATATTCAGTTTACAGATTTGCAGGTAAAATCTCTGAATCCTGTAAGATCTAAAAAGTATTATAAATCCTCAAACCATTGAAAATACTATAATGATTACATTAAAGATGCATTCCAGGACTTTTGCCATTGTAAACCTTACATTTTGGGCTGGAAGGTTATTTTGTTGTGTATGTTATAGTATGTTCATTATCTAAAAGTAGAATTACCATCCTCAGTTGAACTCTATGTCAGTTGAAATGAAATTCCAAAGTTTAAAAGCAAGTAGTTTTAGGGCCCATACTGGGGCACATACTTTACATAGTACAGCATTTTCAGGGTATTGTTTTAGCTCAACAGCCCCATTTTTATGGGGGCTTGTAGAATGGACCCTCAACATATTGGCCGTTATCTAAAGGATTATTGATCCTCTAAGTTTACCTACAGCCCATAATGGTGTTTGCATTTTGGAAGAGTGTGTCAACTAGTGCACATTGCTGCGCTTAAAATGTATTTATTTTGATCTGTTCAGTTAGCCTCATTAATATGTAAAGCTTATTTGCCTACATCCAGGAAGGGAGGACACAGTAGCTTTACTGAGTTTACCTTTAACTACGGTACTAATAAAGTTACCACTTCACTAAGCTGCTCGTTTACCTTTACGATGCCATTAAGTTACCTTTCACTACATCACTAAGTTACCCCTTCACTAAGCCGCTAAGTTACCACTTCACTATGCCACTAAGTTACCTTTCACTACGCTGCAAAGTTACTCCTTCACTATGCCGCTAACTTACTCCTTCACTACGCCGCTAACTTACCCCTTCACTACGCCGCTAATTTACCCTTTACTTCGCTGCAAAGTTGCCCCTTCACTACGCTACTAAGTCACCCCTTCACTACACTGCTAAGTTACCTTTCAGTACGCCACTAAGTTACCCTTTCACAGCGTCGCTAAGTTACCCCATTGCTATGCTGCTAAGATTTCCTTCACTATGCCACTAAGTTACCCTTCACTACACCGCTAAATTACTGTCATTGTTGTAGAGCATGAATCTGTGACTCACCCTCTTTAGGTTTGTGGAGAATGACAAGGTGGTGTCCAGGGTCTTGTAAATTTTCTTCCCTCTCTGGGAGGAGGGCATTGTTTTAAACTGTAATAGAGAGGTCTTGGAGCAGACAGTCATTCTCTTGAATGAAGAGCAGGTCTGCTTTGTCAAGGTGTAGCTTGAGGTGGTGGGCCGACTTCCATGCAGATATTTCTGCCAGGGTCACAGACATGGAAAAGACAGGCAATAAGGATACAGGTCTGTACATTTTTATGTCAGAGTTCAAGTGTTGTTACCTTGAGGAGGGGGATATTCTGGTCCCTATGCAACTGGTGATCACAAAGGATTTAAGAGATGAGGGAGCAGAAATGGGAGGTCTCCAGAGATGACCTGGAGATGGGAGAAAGGGATAGGGTTTTGAGAATAGGGTTAAAGAGGCTCTTTTCAACATGTTACAAACTCAATAACATGTACAAATTGTTTTCAATTAGTGTACAAACACAATCTCTTTATTTCTATGAAATCTCACTGACAGTTACACACACCCATAGCACTGTTGTTGGAACTGGAAACAGTTGGAACTGGTACCGGAAACAGGGCTGTTGTCCAAATACATAAAGGACAAGCCCTCTTCCACTTACCCTCCTTTATCCCCTTTGGGGACTCTCTAAGGCATAAAATAAAATACTGATAAATGTTACTTAGATTTCTAATTTGCTGATACAGTAGTATATTATATGATTCCTAATAAGTGATTCACTTTCCAAGGCGGTGCATTTAATATTTATTGAAACTCCTAACACCCTTCTGCTAGTGTCAACATTAGAATTGTCCACTTAATTTGAGGTCTTAGGGGACATGGTGTGTCTTTCCTGTGTTTAGGCTACATACAGTATTTTTTTACTTCCTTTTACCCTGAAAACATGATGTTGGGACTGCGCTGGAGCAAAATTAAAGGAGTATGTCAACCGGGTCAAGGGTGTATATGTACAATTCATAAAGTCGGCATTTCATTGCAGAAACATGTTAGAATGCACCCAAAATTGGATCTTGTTAGCTTTTGTTTTGCACCACCTTCCTTTCCTACAGTATGTTCAGCCCTCTCGGCTTTGTTACCGTCCCACTGGAAATGACTGCTTGTCTGTTCTTAATAATAACAACATGTCTGTACACACTGCAATTTAAGCATTACAGAACTTCTTTTAGAAGTTATGGTGTAAGCGTCACTCATCTACATATCAATTCATTTTTTTTATTTGACTTGAGTGCATTTCACAAATTGTGAAAAAAACATCATGTGCTTAACAATAGTCAGAGTTTGTGAGAGAGTGAGAGACACTCAACCTGTCCTCCAGACATGATTGGTTGGTGTATTATGGCTTATAACCAGCCCGGAGATTCCATTATATTGGCTACCAAAGGCCATGTTTGCTGCATTGATCAAACAGACCTCACAAAGCATTTGGGCAGAAATGTCTTGGAAGTAGATAAGATTACTATGACAACTTTCTTTATCTTAGGTTGTTCGTTAATCAGTAAGGCAGCATACGTTATAACTGAGGGACCAGCAGATTTATTACATTGTAAGAACAAGAAGGGCGTTTAAAAATGAAACAGAGCCCATAAAACACATATAGGGAGGGAAGAATGAGTGCACTCCTGAGGAGATGGAGTGTGTCCGATAAGGCACCCTATTCCCTTAAGAACACTTATTTTTCTCGTTCTGGGCCCTGGTTAAAATAATTTATTCCACAGAACATATGATGCCATTTTGGCCACACATCTAGACATTAAATATAGACTGCCTGGCCTTCACAGGGTTATATTTGGTCCTCCAGCACTTTGAAACTGCATACTGCTTTACTTGCCTACCCTAAAATTACCTTCTCGAATTTCAAAAGCTAATCTCTGCGATACCAAATGTGAGCATTTCATCTCCTTAGAAGTACGTTGTGTCCTGAATGTCACCCTAATGCATATGCAGTGCACAACGTTTTACCATAAGACTGTGCCCTATAAAGGAATGGGGTCTGCCATTTAGGAGACAGCCTGAGAAACCAGCCAGCTTGTTGGCTCAGATAGTACAAAGAGCTCTTGTTGATTCTCCTAGATCAGCCTTTACATTTTGTCCTCGTATAAGCAGGAAATATAAAATTGTTTACGGGTCTGGTGACTGTAGTTTACATACTGTTACAGTATAATTGCTCTGGAGTATAAATTATTTCATAAAAATAATAAGTAATGCTAGTCAATTCTGTTTTATAAATACTGTATAATACAGCAGTGATTTGCATTCCTTAATGCTAAATCAGTCCAATGTGTCTCTTGATGGATGTGTCTTAGCAAGGCTCAAACCACACCCATCTGAAAATGCAACCATCATTGCCATACGTTGGCTATATTTCCGAAGTGTCTTTTATGACGTTTTTCTATTTTGAGATTCGCATATTTTCAAAATAGAATCTAACAATATTTAAGATGACCTATGCAAACCACCTTTATTTCCTGGATTTTTACTTTTTCTATTATAATTTAATAAAAAATGCTGTATTGAATTTCTTATAAAATTATATTTGAGACAATCCAATAAAATGTCCATTAGACTTACATTAGAGGATTTTATTAGGAACTACAAATCCTAATCATAGGTTTCGTCGCACACTTTTTTTATTGTCTGTTTCAGGGCTAATGAGCTTTCCCTCCTTTAGAGAAGATTTTGTTTTCAAGTTTTAGCAACACATTTTGAACCAGATTATTATGTTTTGTTTATAATGATTTTGTTTGTGTTACTAAGATTTGAATAAATACATACATACGTAGCTAAATTCTTTTACATCTTTTTCAATTTCACCAATGTTTGGATGGAGAATAATGTTAGCTAGCGAACAAAGATTGAAGGGAGTCCAGCAAATTTGGGCTAGCTATGGTTAGCATTGCCATGCATTTCTGACCGATTTAGCAAGCCATTTATCTCTCTAGAAATACATTTGATGACATAATGACAGCTAAATAGTCAATACTTTAATAGGTCATACCTTACATAAAAGTTTGCATACTTTAACAATGTCTTTGTTTTTGTATGTATTAAACTTTGTCTCGATGTAGACATCTGCAAAATAGTTGTAATTTCCGAACCATTATATTTGGTATAAATACTTCCTAAGAATATTTACAGTTTTTAGATTTATATAAAGAATTTCTCAGTTGGATGTAGTTTCAATACCCAACTTAAATATAATTTCATTCATTCTTTCAGGGAGATGTACTTTACCAGATGTATAAGGCAAAGGACAATGAGCAGAGGAAAGCAGATATTTACTAAACAATAATTAAAACAACAGGAAGTAGAACACCCCAGAAACTGTACAAAAATAATACAAATATTTGTATGAAACAGAATTAAAAACAACAGGAAGTAGAACACAATAGAAACTGTGTGAAAGACAAAAAATCTATGGATGACATAAAATAAAAACATCAGGAATAGAAACCATTTAGAAGTAGTTAGAAAATCTAACAGGGAACAGTGTAAGGAGCAAAATGTAGTAGAGAAGTCAGTGCAAAAACAAAGGGCAAAAAAATAAACAAAAGGATGAATAAACAGGGCATCTGCAGAGGAACCCCCAAATGGTAAAGGGAGTAGATGCAAAGTAATTAAGCAAAAGTTAGATGTTGACAAACAAAGATACAGCCTAATAGTTAATTTATGCTAGTGGTCATTACAGAGTTAGCATAAAGGGCTAACTTTGTGAAGTCATAGTTCAATCGATTTGTGACATAGCAAATAGTTTCATCGTCAGCCCTGATCAGAAGTATAGCCTAGAGTCTGGAAATATACTGGCATGTAAATCTGATGTACGGTTCAGGATAAAAATACTTTTAAAGGCATTTATTAGTGTTAGCATTAGTTTGGGTTGAAAAGGGGCAGAATTCTGTCAGGTGCCGTTTTGCTGTCTTTTCAGATACCAACCAACAAATGCACATGGTCTTATATGGGGTGGTATCTGGATGCACAATTAATATGAAGTGCGTAGGTTATTGTTACAATAAATAATGGCACAAATGCACATTGTGCATACATATATTGTAAAGTAGTCACCTATTTTGTCCACTATTTTGCATTCTTTCTCTTATTCATAAAAGATTTGACAGAGGCATGTGTGAGAAAACTGAATGCCGAAGGACAAGTGTATTGGATTAGCCGTTCATGAGAAGACTACTTTTGTAGGTTTGGACAAATTTTCGTTGTACAGAAAAATCCATCATGGTGGACTTTATGGGTTCTTAAGGCTTGAGCAAATTGAATTTTGTACTATAGCGCACCCTGGTGGAGGAATAGGGGCGGATGGTCTGTATGGTTGTTACACGTGGACTACTTTAACAGTATGCATGTTAACATGATTTTTTACCATGGACTTTTTGAGTTTTTAAGCATTTTAGGCACAAAGAATAATAATAATAAATATAGTTGCAAGCAACAATGTGCAGGGGTTCTCCTATACGGCAAGGATAGTGAAATCTCATTGTGAGATCTCATTGTTGAACGATATTAGTCAGGAGAAGGGTACAAAAGAATTTCCAAAGCATTAGATATACCATGAAACACAGTGAAGACAGTCATTATCAAGTGGAGAAAATGTGGCACAACAGAGACTACCAAAAACTGGACGTCCCTCCAAAATGTATGAAAAGAAGAGAAAAAACAGGACTGGGAGGCTTCTAAGAGGCCTACAGCCACTTTAAAGGAGCTGCAGGTATTTCAGGCAAGTACTGGCTGTGTGCTACATGTGACAACTATCTCCCGTATGCTTCATATGAATGGGCTATGGTGTAGAGTGGCAAGACGGAAGCCTTTTCTTACAAAGAAACGCATCCAAGCCCAGCTAAAGTTAGCAAAATCCAACATCAAGTGTCCCAAAAACGTGTGGGAAAATTTTGTTTGATGTAATGAAACCAAGGTAGAACATTTTCGCCATAATTCCCAAAAGTATGTTTGGCGCAAAAACAACACTTCACCTCACCCAAAGAACACCATACCCACAGTGAAGCATGGTGGTGGCAGCATCATGCTTTGGGGCTGTTGTTCTTCAGCTAGGTCTGTGGCCTTATTCAGGGTGGAGGGAATTATGAACAGTTCCAAATACCAGGCAATTTTGGCACAAAACCTTCTAGTGTCTGTTAGAAAGCTGAAAATGAAGAGGAAGTTCACCTTTCAACACGAAAACGACCCCAACCAGACATCCAAATCCACAAAAGCATGGCTTCACCAGAAGAAGATTAGCGTTTGAAATGGCCCTGCCGGAGCCCAGACCTGAACATCTGTGTGGTGATCTGAAAAGGGCTGTGCACAGGAAATGTCCTCGCAATCTGACAGATTTGGAGCACTTTTGCAACGAAGAGTGTGCAAATATTGCCACTTCAAGATGTGCCATGCTAATAGACTCCTACCTGAAGACTGATTGCTGTAATAAAATCAAAAGGTGCTTCAACAAAGTATTAGTGAATGTTGAGTTTTTTAAATTTTTTTTATTGTTCACATCATAGGTTACATTAAAGGTGGAAAAATTCTGACATGATGTATCTTTGTCAAATTCTTTTACATCACAAAAACCTGGCTTTTTAACAGGGGTATGAAGACTTTATTTATCCATTGTATATGGATTATTTATACCCTAGTGAGTAATTCTCAAAGCCATGCTAAAAATGTTTCGCAAAGGGTGTGTATGTTTGTGTGTGTATGTGTGTGTGACAAAGATATACAGACCTACCTTCTGTGGTGCAATGGATATATATTTACCACCTTTTCACTGAGATCTTTGTTCCGATATCCAGCAATAATTTTTTTGTTCCTCACAACTCTATAGAGATTTGTAAGGAATAAGAGACTGACAGTCAGGTCAGTCAGACTACTGGTAGTTTCTTTGGTAATTTTTGGAAGTGGTCGTTAGAGTATGTATAAAGGGTTATCTTTCTGGGTGGAATTGGCATAACTGCAAAAAATGCATTAAGGCCTGGCCTGTGACATTGTGTCATTATGTAATGCACCCATGATATCTATGCATCCATTAGTTTTACATTGGTCACCCATTTTGGAATATATATATTGCTTACAACCCTATAGGGAGACACATATAAAACACCTGTTCACCAAAAGTCAGGTTAATCAGATTAACGATTGATTTGAATCTTTATAGTGGTCATTAGATTTAGCATAGAGGGCTAACTTTGTGAAGTCATTGTTCAGTTGACTTTTGACGTAGCAACTAGTATCAGACCTGTTCAGTATGGCCTAGAGTCGGGAAATTAACTGTTGAGTAAACCCGATGTACGGCTCAGGAGAATAATTTTAAAGGCATTTATTAGCATTAGCATTGACTTGTGTTGAAAATTGTCAGATTTCTGGCCACTGCCGTTTGGCTGTCCTTGGAGATTTCAGCAAACAAATGTATAGGTCTAACAGGGTGGAAATGCCATCATTTTGAAGTTAGCAAATTGAGTCGTGTACTGTAGCACCCCTGGTGGAGGAATCAGTGTGGGTGTCTGCGTGGTAGGTACTTGGGGACTATGTTTTAAGTTAGCTAAATTACATAAGTTTCTACTTGTGACATTTTGAGTTATTCGGCAGTTTCAATGAAAAAAAATATAAACTGATAACACTGACAATAAAAATAGTGTTTCTCCTACTGGAGAACTCCTAATAATAACAATAATAACAGTAACAATAGGGTTTGTCCTACCAGAAAACCCCTAATGAAGTGCAGAACATTTATACCTACATTTAATAGAAAATTGTACAAAGTGGTCTGGATGTTGCTCCAAAGCCTATATTGTTCAGCATTAATGGTTCCTTCACAGATGTGCAAGTCACCCATGCCATGTGCACTTATTCCTGGCATTATTGCTGGCATTTGAGCTGTGCACTGATAACAAGCCAGATGGGTCCATCATTCCTAAAAAAAAGAAATTGTCAGACCACAGGATAGTTTTCCACTTTGCATTTGTCCAACTTAACTGAGAAGGTGGCAGCGTTTCTGGATCTTGTTTATATATGGTTTCTTCTTTGCGTGGAGGAATGTTAACAGTGACTTACACAGATATTGGTTTTTGGAAGTATTGCTGAGCCCATGCAGTGATGCCCACTACAGCATTGTGTTATTTTTTTCCAATATTGTTTTGTGGCCTTGTCCCTTGCATACATACATTTCTCCAGATTCTCTGAATATTTTAATGATATTGTGGAGATTATGAGATTCACAAACTCTTTGCAATTGTACGTTGAAAAACGTTATTCTTATATTGTAGCAATATTTGCCTGTGCAGTAGAGTGGTGGTGAACCCCTCCCCGTCTTTATATCTGTAAGACTCATCCTCATTGGCATGCTCTTTCTATACCCAAACATGTCACTGACCTGTTGCCAATTGACCTAATTAGTTGTTGTTTTGGCGTAAAAAAAGTAGCAATTTTGTTGTTGCCCCTGTCCCAGCTGTTTCTAAACTTGTTGCGGGCATCAAATTCAAAGTGGATATATTTTTTTGGAAACCATAACATTTATCAGTTTCAATATTTGATATGTTATGTTTGTACTATTTTCTATTGAAGATGGGGTTTAAATGTTTTGCACATCATTGCATTTTGTTTTTATTTACATTATACACAGCATCCCAAATTTTAAGTGGGCTCCTTTTATGTGGGCTCCTTTGTAAATCATACCTGCAATATTGATCCACTATACATATTAACCTTTTTTTGATTTCATGAATCTTTATTTGTGTTCATGCATTCTTTGGTAATGTAATTCAGCACATAGCAGTAGCATTGTATAATGTGTTCCCTAAACACCAGCTCTACTCCTTCCTGTCTCCCCAGAACACACCAGTTTAGACAGACTTCAGAAAGCTGGGTTGTATTTTTTATCAAAATGTCTGTGGTCCATGAACATGTTAAGTGAGCAGTGTCCCATCTATTGATAATTACACACACTAAGATAATTGTATGACTTTTGGATGATGAAATATTTATAATGGGAGTTGTACATGGCTGGAAATAAATGCTTCTGTTTTACTGGCCTGTGAGCTTAATCACCCACATTGCCTTACACAGTGGCTCTATTACCGCCGCAACACAAGATGAATTACTTCAATGAAATCTTAAGTGCAGCTACTGCGCTGACTGTATGTTGCCGGTAGGTATATGTAGTAAATCTACAGTGCACACAATTCAACCTCAAGGTGTAAAAGCTTTGTTGAGAACGTTTTTTAAATGTAATGAAGAGGGTAATAGAATGAGGACCATATAGCAAGCAGTCTGTTGACTAGTTCCTGTGTCTTCTTGCTTGGGGGATGTGAGTGGCAGTTAGAACACATGTTAAGCAGTAGAGTACAGGATCTATTTTTGTCAGCTGGCGTCAGACTGAAGACTCTGAGGCATGTTTGTTAGTGGTGAAGACATCTGTATGCTACAGTTTGGAAAAGCCCCAAATATCTGGCTAGGTATGGGTGGTAGTAATACATGTTTACTAATGCTTATCTTCATTCATTGATAGGTTTGCTTCGGATGGTTGTGATTTCTTTAACCTGCACTGTGGTACAAGGGATTTGTGTAATGTTTTTAGGAGTCAGAGTGTATGCGCCGGGTGAATGTAGGACTTTAAGGGAAAACTAAGACAACCGAACTAAAAGATTACATGAATTGTACAATATTAGAAAGTGAATTCAATTTTAATAATTACAGACAAGATAGAATAGGGAATGAGAACATAAATAGGGATGGTGATCAGGAATGATGAGGAAACTGACAATAGGCAGGTGTATGTGCTCCATTTGAGGGAGGGAGGAAGAAAGTTGGGTCTCACAGGTACGTGGTTCTCACCTGCCATGCTGGCGGTGACAATTTCTTTAAATGCATCAGCATTTGTTGAATTCTGATGCTGTTGAACTGAAAAAAAATATTACATCATGACCATTGTAGTTTTTACTGCACCTTATATGTATCTATGATCACTGGTTTTGTAAAAAAAACTTTTTGTTGTCAAACTATGAATTGTTTTAGTTACTATGTAGCAATGTTGGTCAGTGTCTGTTAAAATGTATTTTCATCAACAAGCTTTCTATCTAGTTTCCCTTGTGGAGCAAGTTGGCACTAAAGGGATGAGGAATGGTAATGTAAGTGCTCCTCTGAGTCCTTTGCCACAGTGCTCTGTTAATTGACTGAGAGGCTTAGGGAGTGTGGAACAAGCAAATTGTTATTTCCTGCTGTTTTTGGTCCCTGCCTCCCCAGTACCAAAAACTGACTGCACCACTCCCTGTCCTTTGGGATGCTCCCCCACCAAGGAGGGTTTCACACCCCCAGCAGATGCTGCATAAGTCATAAACAGTATGCTCATGGTGTAGCCTATAAGGTGAACTAAACTGTAGCGGCTACTTTTATTTGCTGGAACAAGCGATCCTCAACAATGAGCATGATTTATCTTTTGGTTTTTTCAGCTGTTGACACAACAGTGAGGGCCACAGTGCTAACTAACCAGACATTCTTCAAAGGTGAAATGCTAGCCAACATACAGTACCAATAAAAGCATTGGATGCAGTATATCACAATGCAATGTACTTCAGGATGTGTGTAAGGTTTAGTTGATATAGCATTCTACAGTACCAAGTGAATGGGTATGTCCAAACCTTTGACTGGTACTGTGTATCAGAAGAATAATCTGGCCTTACTTGATGTTTCAGAGATTAATACATTGCTTTTTGTTTATAGAGCTCTTTTACAAAAACACCTGCTATGCCTAACATCCTTTAATTTCCTTTGGACATACATCCGGTCAAAGGGATGGTTAATTCCTTAGTTATTTTTCAAAATAAAGTTAAATTAACTTATAGTTTTAATGGCCTTTATTTATGAAATAATGAAAATCATGGTGCCTTTAGGTTTTGGGCATTTCAAACAGGAGATTCAAATAGAGAATTGTATCCCTGTTTTGCTTTTCAAATTGTTCCAATAGTGAGTAATCCTACATTTCGAATTTGAATTACATGGGTCATCTTTTAAAAGATTGGTCCCAGCAAGTCTCTTGGAAATGTTCTCTTTCTACAAAGCACAGTGAGAGTTGTTGGGCTGATTTGTCTAAAGCAGTCAGTGGATCAAGATATAGGCTAAGCTGAACTGATATGGGATTCTTAAAGAATTAACTGAAGGCTGCCAATTAAATGAGCTCTATGCCATCTGTTGTAATGGATTTAAGAACCTATTGTAAATTCATTTTCAAACTTGCTTCGAACTATTACAGATGGGATTATCCAAACGCTACCCTTTATATGGCTGTTGGAAGATTGTCAAGGAGGTTGTTCACGTGTGTAGCAAAACAGGATCACTGTGGGCATGCAAAGGTTTGGAAGAGGACGCTATAATTTTAGTAGGACATTTGACTTCTTTAGCTTCTTTAGCTGAGACTTTGGTCCACTCAGCCACATTCACAAGTAGTATTTGTGTGACGGTGAGGTGACGGATTGGTCCGCCATCTCCCGCATTCTCCGGTTTACCAACAGCCATGAAGTCATCCCGGACCCATTCATTTGTCTTTTCTTGTCAATCATTGTTCACACCAGGACCCAATCAATCCATTAGTATGTGTTTAAATGTTTCTCCTCTGCTCCCCTCAGTTGTTAGTCATTGCTCCATGTCACTGTGTTGTCAGAGGTCAGAGGTCAGAGGTCAGAGGTCAGAGGTGTTTCTATGTGTTCCTTTACATTTAGAAGTTTTGCCTCTGTACTCGGTGTTTTCTGTTCTGGTGTTTTGTGTTTGTTTGATAATTAAAAGAGTACAGACAACTACCCCTGCCTGCTCCTGGTCCGTCCTATACCACTACAAGAACCGTGACAATTTGTTTTGTAAATGTTTCCGAAGTAGCATTAAAATACTGTTTGTGCTATTTGTGTTGTGTAATTATTTCACTAATAATGAATAATAATTCAACATTAACATCCCTAAATTACATGGTTGTTTTAATAACCACTGACTTTTGCTTATAGTTGGAATCCTTTATGGTGAAACAGCCATTTCTGTTTGCTATATTACAATAACAACAGACTTTTCCCACATTTCTTTGTTCCGTTTAACATTATATCGAAATGGAACAACATAAAATGTAATATGCAACCAGAATGAGAACCAAGGTTGTTGGCTAACCAAGAGATTCAGTAGCATATTTGACCCGTATGTTAGCAAATTAGCAAAAATACAGCAAAAGTGCTGCCTCACCAACTGTGTGCTGTCATAAAAACAAGACAGCAACTATCCGAGTAACTCTCTCTCTCTCTCTCTCTCTCTGTCATCTAATTTCTCTCTACATATTCAATTTGAATTCAATTGTAAGGGTTTTATTGGCATGGGAATGTTTTCTTTACAGTGAAAAATATTGAATAACAATTTTAAGACATGGATATTGGTCATGTTGTTCTTGTTCAACTTGGTGCCCATTTCTTGGCAAAGGGACACAAATCTTGCTGCTGTCATTGCATATTGCTTTGTCAATGTTTGATTCTATATGATGTGAGTGAAATGTGTGTCTCTAATGTGGTCATACATTTGACAGTAGGTTATGAAGGGCAGCTCTGTTTTCACCTCATTTTGGGTGGGTTGTGCATGTATCCTGTGTTCTCTGGAGAGACAGACCTATCGTTCTATCTATTGTCTCAAATGGTTCTCCTTTTGTTTTCTCATGATTTCATTGGGTCCATCTGCGTGCCTCTCCTGGGCCTCTGTGGGGTCTGTTGGGGCCCTGTAAGGTCCCTCGTTCTTCCCTTAATTTCTCAATCTCGGTTGGTTGGTTCTAATTAATTAGCCTCGGCAGGCAGTAAGTCAGAATGTGCCTGAGGTGCTGTGTTCCATTTTTCCTCCAGAGATGTTATTACATACTATACAGTCCTGTCTCTCCCAGAACTAGGAGTTTTGGAACGGTCTGGGGCGAGCAGGGCTGGAGTATTTTGAGCATGGTGTGGCGTGTGTGTGGGTGTGTAATACTAGAGTGTGGCATTTAGAAAAAGTCCTTGGGTTCAGATGGGGATTGTGTGATGTTGGAATACTCTGGACTAGGCTGGAATGACACCCTGTTACATGTCCAATAATGGAAACCCTGCATAGTGATTCACACTACTAATATCACAAAAAATATTTTGAATGTATAAGGAACCGCAAAAACATTACATAATGAAAATATAGAGAAACCACAAAATGTTAATGCCTGAAAACCAAATATGAGACAAGTAAATAAACATATTAATTCACATCCTTAATGATCCATACACATTAGGACTGTTCTGATTGATTAGACTACAGAGTCATTCCCATTGAGGGATTCCCCATGAAGTAGTCCATGCTTTTGTTGGATGTTCATGCAATTGAATCTACCCAGTGGCAGAATTGTTGATATGTTTGATGTTGGTTTCTAACAGACTAATTGAGTAAGAATATATGGAAGTTGAACTACGAACTCTATCGTGGGCTTTTTTAATGCTCCCCTGTGGGCTAATCATTCAGGGATTTAAGTGCATATGCTGAATTAGGAAGCCTCATGCACCTAGCAACCAAAAAAAGGCCTATGTGAAGCTTAAATATCCCCATGATGCATGTGTGTCATTCACTTTTTGTGTGCAGCATACTCTCATAAATATGCAGCTGCTACCAAACAGATCAAGGCTCTCCCAGTCTGTGTTGTAAATATAGGTTGCTATGAGAACACCGTGGCTCCCTGAGAGCACGCTGTGGTTGGCGCTTTGTGGAGTGGGTAAGGGTGATGGCATTCACCGTCTCTTATCCGCACAATGGGGGTTTAAGTAACTGCTGACAAAAATGCATTGCTGTGGAGACGATAAAGAGTTCTCGAGGAGACAGTTCATTCTAACAAACATCCTAATGAATAGTTAGGCCAACATTTGTTTGTTTTGTTTTGGGTGTTCTGTCTTTACTCAGTGGAAGATAATGATGACCTTATTATGCCCTTGTACTAAAGACTTATCAGAAGTTGTCACAGAGTGCTTATACAGATACCCTTCCTAAAACGCAAAAGAGCAAGCAACAACAAGACATTGATGCACAGGGACTAGGAAAAGCTTCCTAGTGGTGTTAGAACCAAGAAGAAAACCTAGAGAGGAACCGGACTCCAGATATTTAGCAACATTGTTATTTCATATTATTGTGTTCTTAGAAAATAACCTTAATGTCAAGAAATGTGTTACTGTAGACAGTACTTGATCTTGAGTAGAGAATGGTACTTTATCTTGAGTAGAGAATGTCTACAACACGTTAAATGTTTTTTTATTTTCAAATGTCATTGCCCCTGAGTTTAATTAGTTTAAGTTAGGATTTTATCTATTTATCTACACACCATTTCCCATACATTTAAAGGGATTTGTTTTTTCATGCAAAATGTATTGATATTCAATAAACACTAAGCCACTTAACCACCACTCAAAATGTACCTTCTCATTCTTAAGCTACTCCACTGCAGCCTTGGCTGTCTGCCCCAGGTTATCATGCATAAAGGTGAACTTTTGTCCTAGTTTCCGCTTTCGTTTTAATCCAAGACTTTTCTGAACATTACACCATTCAAGGCGAATCATCTGTCTGGAAAGTTGGCCTAGTTCTCGATGATGCTGCCACCACTATGCTCCACACTAAGGATGCTATATTTACAGTAGGCCGAAATGTCACAATTCCGTTTTGTCTGAACAGAAAATATTTTTACCACATGGTTAAAGAATCTTGTGTGTTGTTGTTGGTTGAATGTTTGAGTAATGGCTTCCTTGTTGCCACTATACCATAGAGTCCAGATTTACAGAGTGATTGGAATGTGGTTGTCACATGTACTCTTTGACACTTTAAAAGCTCCGTCAAAGCCTTGTTATGCCTCTCTGATCAGTCTCCAACTTTCTTGGTCATCCAGTTTGTAGGACCGGGCTTAAGGCGGAGTCTCAGTGGTGCCTTATACCTGTCACTTCTTAGTAATCATCTTATCTTTGCACTAAGGGATAGTCAAGGGCTTGGAAATATCTGTATGTCAACCCCCTGATCTGTTTCTCTGTCCCTTAGTTCTTTCAAATATTATTGGGGCTTTTGATAGTGTGTTTGCTTTGCCTTTCACTACCAACGAACTGAATCTACTGACACTTTTGAATGAATCCTAACAGTCACAGTCAGACTGAGATCAATAATCTTGGTGTGTTCTTTTGAATGTGATTGGTTACTCCTGAGCTATGTTAGGTTTCCTTCACAAGGGACTGTAAAAGCTATCCAGTTATTATATTGATATAATACATTTCTGTTTTGTATTTTTGTATGGATCATTTCATTTCACAATGATACAATTAACTTAAGTGTGGCGTATGGTGTATAGTTAAGTGGAAAAAAATCATATTTAAATGCATGAAACTCTAAGACACCTTCACAACAGGATTTGAAAATGTTCAATGGAGTGTATTATTTCTGTAGGCATTGTACTACATAGTTGCTAATGATATGCAGGTATTTCATATGGTTTGTCAAATGAGTGTTGTTCTATGGAACTAGGTCATCATTTTTCTAATGGACTATAACATGCAAAAATGCACAGATCCAACTATTATTAGAAGAGGATAGTGCTCCCATTGTTTGTGTGTAATGTCATTGTGCTAGATAGAATGGGCTGTGACAGGTGTCTCTCACCAAAAAGTTATTTGTTCTCTTTAAATGTCCTCTATTTTTGTTTGTCCAAGGTCCATAGGACACTGCTAAAAAGATTATCGTGTCATGTAGGATGCAGGTAATATTTCCCCAATCTTAATATCTACTACCGACAAAACATGTATTTATTGTACATATTCCTCTTCAGGAAGACAAAACTGGCTTTTGTTTCCTTGCTTTTATTACTCTTGCAATAAAATTCAAACTCTACTACCTTAGTCCGGTATGTTAATAAGGACATGTATAGTTCCATAAACACATTTTTGTAAGATGACTAATGACAGTACAAGCGCTCAGTCTGTCTCTATCTTTTGAGTTGTGGCTTTAAGTATCTTTCGAGTGACTTCACTCACCGACTCACCCCGCTTCCTTTATTGTTTCCAATCCTTCTACGTTTTCTCCAGTACAACAGAGAGCTCTATTGATATGAATTTGAGCCCGTTGCAGAGAGATCACACTGTGGCAGATTTCTGACTGGGTTGTTTCCAAGAGGGGAGCAGAGTCTTATTTGGGTCATGAAATCTGCACAGCCCTATGCAGAGAGAGTAATCTCTTTTTCACCCTGAACTAATGTTATGTTAGTTAATATCAGTAGTATCTACTTATTGTTTAGCTATGAATCATACTGCCATTATGATCCTGTTCTATGTGGCTAACTGTCATTCTTATAATCCCCTCGGTTTGTTTTAAAAGTTCCTAACAGTAGTAAGATACTCTGTGAACAATGTGCTGGTTAATTATATAGTCATAGATTGGAACTTGCTACTCTGTACTGTAGACCTCTGTGCCATACTGTAAGGGGATGTTGTGGTCCATTTTATTGTGAAACTAGCTGGTTCCTACTGCAGTATAATCTTGCCCGCTGGTCCACAGAGATTTACCACTAATTCATTGGTCTGTGTAAGATATCTGTTCATTGTATCTGTGTTCTAAATAAGTTGGTAATTGAGGGTGAAAGTAACTGTCACTGAGGACGTGAGAAGTCCAGGCCTTTGACCACCAGGGGTGGACCAACTCTAATGTGCACTTACACTGTGTTCCATTTGCAGTTATTATTTACTTAGTCGGCTTTATGGACATGACATTTGCATGCACATCACAACTTGGATGCGTCACACAATGAATAAATAAAACATATGTCTATGATCCTCATGCGGGTAGTGTATCCTCCTGGAACTGGACATATCAAGTAAGTATTATCATGTAGAGAAATTCTGGGTATTTTGCATGAAATAGAACTGGTTGTCTACAGAGATGTGGTCAGTGAGACGTGGTAAGTCTTAGGTCACAATACAGAATCCCATTTTGTAGGAAAACCATAATCAATATTACGGATAGTTAGTGGATAGTTGACTTTATTATGATTTGCAATGACATTTAAGGTTTCAGCAGGAGGCATACCTTAGGATTGCATACAAGTTGCCTAAATATTATACAACACATCTATTATATATCAAAATGAACCTGCCACTAAGTGCACTTAAACTGTGGAAACTTTTTGAATACTGAATGGGTTAGGGTCAGTATTACTGAATGAATACAGTAGAACAACATTCTTTAGATATTGATTAAGTAAGTATGGAGAGTGCATACCCAAACAAGCATGTAAGGTAGGACTATACCGATATACCCCAAAACTTCAATCTTATCAACATCAGATTTTTCATAAATAAGATATTAATGACGATATATTGTATATCTACATCATCATTAAAATATTTTATGTACTGGGTAAGATTATAGTTAACAGCAATAGATCAAGATAGAAACATTTCTATAATTGTATTCTCTAATATATAAAATCAGAATTAAATAACACTGGTATCACTCATGTGTCCCGTTCGGCGCACCCTCCACTCCCCGGCCTTTTGGTCACCGGCTACCCATTCCAGGGATGTCAAATTCCCTTTTCTGTGTTCAGTTCCCCGGACAAGCTCAACCCAATGCCCTTCTGTTTCATTGCATACACCTGGTTGTGATTAGTGTGTTATAAAATGCCTTGGTGTGTGTTCAGTGTTACGAAACGTTAGTTTGGAATTTTGTTGTATGGCTACTAGTGGTACTGCCTGTTTGTCTTTGTTGTATCTGTAGTCTGTAGTTCTAGTTTTTGCTTGTAAGTTTTGTTTTGTTTACCAGCCTTCTTAGCATATTGTCCTTGTTTGACCTTCACTACCCATTCTTTATTAAATACACTGCATATATCTGCAACTACTTCCAGTTCATCCCTTGTCCCCCAATTACAACTAGTGTACAGTATGAAAAAGTAAAAAAAAACTTGATGATATTTATAAATTGTCACCCAGACCTACAAGCACGTATAATACATTATTATCTATCACACCCACCTCTTTTATGGTGGGATTATGGATATCACAACACCATGAAAGGGTACAGAAAACGAAAGAGAACAATTACAGGATTATGGAAAAGAAAGTTGCTTTCAGAGAACATTTCACGAGGGTCCTATGTAAGGTGCATATGATCTTAAAGTTTGTCCAAAAAGCATTTATGGAGGCTACCTTGCCTGTCACAAACAGCCCTTTTCTCAATTGTATTTGCTCTTATGTCCTTTATCCTTCGTTGTCTTTCACCTTCTTTTTAGAAATTGCAAGGTGGTTGAGGACAACGAAGGTGGATGAGAACGCTTCACTGAGTTCTTTGGTTGCTATGTCCAGTGCACATGTACTGCTGCAGGTTGAGTCCATTCACAACCGGCCAATGAAGAAAACATACTGTTCTGTGAAATGTCAATTTGTAACCCAGTCACTGTGGAAGCTGCACTTACAGGCCAGCTCAGTATCTGAGTTTTCTGACTTTTTCTGAAAAGACTATTTGGTCTAAAAAGGTGTGTGTGTGTGCGTGTGTGTTTTCTGGCTGACTCACTGTGCCCTCGGGCCGGAGACAAGGACACACAAGGTTTCAGTCTCCTGTGGAAGTGTACGGGTATCAATTGCCCAGTATCATACAGCTACTGCAGTGTCTTTCTGTGACCCTTCAAAGTAGAATACTTCTGTTCCCTGGTTATGACCAAGAGTTCCTTTCCATTTAAGCTGTCTTCCCATTTGTTTTATTTGGTCCAATTGACGTTCTATGGTTCAGTGACTCAGTAATGCTCAGTGGGGTTGGATGGGTGCCAGGCTTGAGGTAGACGTTAATGATCCACTCAGGTGAGGTTAGAGTCCGAACACTTTGACATGTGGAATACACTGTATGTTCACATGCATTTCTGGTTTCCACCTGCACGGATCAAAGTGTCGTCAAGGCTTTTTGACAGAACTTTTCTCTGAAGCCTTCTGGAAGGATTTTATTTACATGAAAACGGATTCATAAACAGTTGCTTCATTTGACGCCCAATGACTGACTTGACTTGAGTGGTGCAGTGTTATGCTGCTGTTTTTGCTCAGTTGGGAGATAGGGTGTAGCTGTTGACCGTAACTTAAAGGGTAAGGCATCAATTATTGTTAGCTGTAAATTACAGTATAGTCAAAATAATGATGTTGGCTGTGACAAAGCTACAATTTAGAGTTAGTCAGACCAGTCATTACTAATTGCTGTTATCAGTACAGTTTGCACTATGTATTTATATTTTAAAGCCTAAAACGTTGTGTAATGAGGGACAATTAAAAACATTGTGATGTAACAGACATGAGTTTGGATGAATAGCAATTCATGCTGGTTTTTGGTTACCTTTAGCCGTGTGTTTTGAAGGTGATTATATGTCTTTATACTGTTAAATTATTTGTATAAACACATTGATTTATTTATTACTTAATTTGCACACCAGAAAATACTAAATTAAGGGAAAAACAAACCTGAGAGGATGTAAATGCACCTCCATGCAAATAGTTATAAAATATTTGGAAAATTAACTAAGACATTAAAAGGAAATGCATTGGGGTTTGACTGGACCATATGTGTCAACATAGACCACTGTCAACCAAAACAAACAATGAACCAATACCTTCAGACAGACGTGCTTATGTAGTCCATCTAAAAGACATTAAGTCACTGTCATTCAATTCAATTGGACTTGGTTCCCGGTACCTATAGCAGCTATAAATTATTGCACAGGACAACACATTTGTCTGTTCTGTTCCTCCATTTGAATCTGAATGACAAATAAAGGCCAATTGGCAAAAGACAATTTGTTTCTAAAATATGTGATGATAAAAGCCCCCTCAACCGTATGCTGTAATCGTACACCTGTCCCTCACATGTGTCTGTCCCTCAGGAAGAGAATCAAGTCTCGAGCCCCCCCTCCACCCCCTGCCCCCGAGCCGGCCCCCAGGAGGTTCCTACGTAACACAGTGCCAGACGGGGGGGGCTCCCTGCGGGGCAGTATGGGCAGCATGGTGATGGACTCCAAGGAAAACATGATCAGGACCAGCGTAGAACTGCAGATCACTCTGCCCCAAGGGTACCAGACCAGCAGCACAGTGGCTGGCAGGTGAGAGCAGAGTAACACACACACGTCACAAATGAACAGGTACACACTGACCCATCAACCCTCCATTTACAGACCCTCTTATGGATGTGGATGTTGCCTTTGCTGTTATCAGTGTTGGGGAATGTTATTTACACTAAAAATGCAGTCGTTACATTTATTGGTGAATTCCTCCGTACAATAAGTATTTGGTCACCTACAAACAAGCAAGATTTCTGGCTCTCACAGACCTGTAACTTCTTTTTTAAGAGGCTCTTCTGTCCTCCACTCGTTACCTGTATTAATGGCACCTGTTTGAACTTGTTATCAGTATTAAAGACACCTGTCCACAACCTCAAACAGTCACACTCCACAATGGCCAAGACCAAAGAGCTGCCAAATATCACGAGAAACAAAATTGTTGACCTGCACCAGGCTGGGAAGACTGAATCTGCAATAGGTATGCAGCTTGGTGTAAAGAAATCAACTGTGGGAGCAATTATAAGAAAATGGAAGACATACAAGACCACTGATAATCTCCCTCGATCCGGGGCTCCACGCAAGATCTCACCCTGTGGGGTCAAAATGATCACAAGAACGGTGAGCAAAAATCCCAGAACCACACAGGGGGACCTAGTGAATGACCTACAGAGAGCTGGGACCAAAGTAACAAAGGCTACCATGAGTAACACACTACCCCACCAGGGACTCAAATCCTGCAGTGCCAGACGTGTCCCCCTGCTTAAGCCAGTACATGTCCAGGCCCGTCTAAGGTTTGCTAGAGAGCATTTGGGTAATCCAGAAGAGGATTGGGATAATGTCATATGGTCAGATGAAACCAAAATAGAACTTTTTGGTAAAAACTTGTCGTGTTTGGAGGAGAAAAAATGCTGAGTTGCATCCAAAGAACACCATACCTACTGTGAAGCATGGGGGTGGAAACATCATGCTTTGGGGCAGTTTTTCTGCAAAGGGACCAGAACGACAGATCCGTGTAAAGGAAAAAATGAATAGGGCCATGTATCGTGAGATTTCGAGTGAAAACCTCCTTCCATCAACAAGGGCATTGAAGATGAAACGTGGCTGGGTCTTTCAGCATGACAATGATCCCAAACACACCGCCCGGGCAACGAAGGAGTGGCTTCGTAAGAAGCATTTCAAGGTCCTGGAGTGGCCTAGCCTACCCATAGAAAATCTTTCTAGGGAGTTGAAAGTCCGTGTTGCCCAGCGACAGCCCCAAAACATCACTGCTCTAGAGGAGATCTGCTTGGAGGAATGGGCCAATATACCAGCAACAGTGTGTGAAAACCTTGTGAAGACTTACAGAAAACATTTGACCTCTGTCATTGCCAACAAAGAGTATATAACAAAGTATTGAGATGAACTTTTGTTATTGACCGAATAACAATAAATTCAATAAAAATCCTACAATGTGATTTTCTGGATTATTTTCTCATTTTGTCTCTCATAGTTGTAGTGTGCCTATGATGAAAATTACAGGCCTCTCTCAACTTTTTAAGTGGGAGAACTTGCACAATTTGTGGCTGACTAAATACTTTTTTGCCCCACTGTATGTTGAGAAAATTGTGTAGCTTTTATTCTTTATTTTATATGCAAAACTTATACAAGGTTTAGTGCACTTGTTCAACTTAATAAAGTTATCCGGACATGGATTTCAACAGTTTGCAGGTCTGTTTTCTGGGTCACAAAACTCTTTTCTAAAGCCTGTTATTCTCTAATTGGTTCCCTGACTGGCCAAACTGTACTGTACCTGTTTTTTTGGTTTGTATGTGTATGTTTGCGCTTGTATGTGTGCACATTTGTGTCTTATGAGAAGCTGACCTGCCAGTGCATCTCTGGCCTTAATGAGTATCTCTGTCTTTCTGCCAGATCAGTGGGTGATTCAAAGCCAGGCCATCCTGGCCACAATCCCCTTATGCAGAAAGCAACACCGCGGCCTCTGTTAATACTGGTAATGGCTGGCAAGTGAAAACAATTTACTCTGTTGTCTCTCACGGTGGAGAGATTCTAACAGTATCTTTAGTGAGACAGTGGTAACAGGACAGTGTTAGGCTGGTCCCCAATCTGTTTGTGATGTCATCTCTCTCAATCTGTTTAATGCTTATTTTAGGTCATTTGGGTTATCAGAATTTTTTTTGGTCTAATCAGTGAGAGGACAAGTGGCTTTTCCTATGTGTCATAAATGATTCCCATCTGCAGGAACCAGTCAGACAACACCTGCTCCTTTATGGTGGAAAGGGGATTGGCAAAGATTGCGATACTGTAATAAAAAGAAGTCTCTGATATTTTCACTATGTGAATGAATTGAGAGTAAAGTACAGATCAACGTGTTACATGTTGAATGCCTTGTCAAGGCCTATGTTCCACGAAGTCAGTTGTTGTAGTTATAAAACTGTGTTATTTTCTAATTCACCGTTGAAACTGAGGATACCTGGAGGGCGTTTTATTAACTAAACCAGAAAGGGTGAGGGAAGAAGTGAGGGTGAAATCAAACTCTAAAAACAAAACCCTTTTTATTTGGAGCTTTGTCACTGGGTTTGGGTGGAATGGGTGCTCGTGGTCATTATTTTGGCCTTCTCCGCCATTCAGAAATCATCTTTTTGCATTTTTTCTGCTGGCCTCCTTACTTTAGCCTCCGTCCAAAATTGCTGTCTGGCTGCCCTCTAATACCTGCTGTGATGGGGTCCCAAGAGTTTGCAGGTGTGTATGGATGGGGCTAGACCAGCTGGCTGCCACCAGAAGATTCCGGAAGCTAGTTCAAGTTCAAAGTTCAAAAGGTTTATTTGTCATTTGCAATAATCAGCTATAGCAGTGAAATGCTTGGTTTTTCTACTCTCAACAGTGCAGTTAAAAGTTAAAAGTTATTACAATATAAAAATAAGAAGATAACACATTCAATCAATAATAACACTGTACATAAACATGCAGGAATAATAATAACTATACATCTGTACAACCGTAGTGCAATGTAAAAATGACAGGTGTGCATGATATAAATGGCAGATGAGCATGGTAGAACGTGACAGGTGCATTGGACTATGGATGGAAGGGAAGAGCAGCCTTACAGCCTGAGGAAAGAAACTGTACCTTAGCCTGTTAGATTTGGACGGAATACTCCTGTACTTACCAGCCTTTTCCAGCTTTCATGTGGATTCATGGGGTGGAGTTCATTTGCACCACATTATATAGTTAATTAGTTTACTGTAAATTTAACCAGGTACATACAATAACAACAGATTTTTATTTACAGCAATGACCTGGAAGCAGTTCGATTAAACTGTCTTGCTCTGGGATAGAAAAGATTTATTTAAACCCTGTTGACAGAGGGACCAATAGCCTTTCATTTACTGGCTATTGTGAGGTATTGTTTTCAGTTAAGCCAGTTATCAGTTAATCCATTTATGAGTTGTTTTGTCCGATCTCATTGGCAAAATGTTTGCATCTTTGCTACCTGTACTTTTGCCTGATCTGATATCTTGACATCCCGGACTACGTTTTGAGCCTGTTCCCTGCCTGTACTGTAACCAGAATCTGATTTCCTGTTATCTACCCCAGCCTGTTTTCTACCATGAGTTTTGTCTTTTTCTGATCCTTTTAATACTGTAAACCTTCGCACTCCACAACTGGAATAACACCTGCCTGAGTCGTATTGTTTACTAAAGTTATAGGTGTCAAGGACAATTCAAAAGGTGAATGGTAGAAGGTGCTGTTTTTGTTTGTCAGATCTGATGTTCTTTAAAAGTGGCTGGTATATTCATGTTACGTCATCACTTTTCTTACACACGTGGGTTTTTAAAGTTCTGGCTTGTAGGCCTAAATGTAAACCCTTTGCTTCACAGCATTTAAAGGTGAAATGTGACCACTTGACCTAAATGTATCACATACTTCTAAAATGATGTATATTTGCTGTGTGCCTTATTGAAAAGTTATATGTTATACTACAGTGAATGTGGAGTGTCCTTGTGACTCTTTCTTACAACTGTTGCTCTCCCACTTAGTCAGTCAGGCAGTCACCTAGTGCACAAGGTTTAGGCACATGGACCCATTTTTGAAATATGCTTGTATTTCACTTTAACTGGGTTTGAATAATTAAATCAGTCTCCCACTTGCAACTTGCAAACGCCTATACGTAATGCTGAAAACCAGTCGGCACGTGTGTCTGCATGTGCACCACCCAGCCTAATTACAGGTATTCCTATTGAAGCTAATGGAGGAAACCCGATCTGTCACTGTGCTCACCTCCCTAACCATACCCTTTCTATCACAAGCGCCTGTCTAAGACTCAGCCTGGCTGCTTTCTACACTCTCTGCAGCAAAGCGCTCATGGACCTGTTGGTGGACCTGTGCAGCCAGTACCACCTGAACCCAGCCTATCACACGCTAGAGCTGCTGTCCAGCGAGGCCCTGCCCCTAGCCTTCAAGCCCAACGCCTTGCTGGGGACCCTGGACGTTGCTGCTGTGAGCATCAGAGAGAAAGTGTGGGAGGAGAAAGTGGTACGGAAACCACAGCCTAAAGTGCCAGAGGTGAGTGTCTAGTGGCCTAGTGTGGATCTAGCCAATTGTCTGGGTTCTGGGTTTTTAATTGCATGTATAGAAATGTATGGTGATTGTTAGTAATGGACAGAGTTGTGTTTATTATGACTTGTTGAGCAATAGGTATCCTCTGTTTAGTCTTACTTTATTACATAATTGGACAAGGAGTTTGTTCTGTTCAGGGCCTTTGGTTGTTGGTGTCGTAAACAAGGATGTTTTACATGTTGTGGAGATCCAATAGTGAGTTTTCTGCATGCATTGAACCTAACCTTTATCACCTGGAAAATGGGATATGATTCTGTATGTAACCGTGTGATTTCTTACCTTTTGCCACTGAGCCACTGCAGCAGCAAAGACCACTAAAACCCGTAAGGGCTCATGCTAAGGTAGGCAGCAGAGGTTGTAGAGCCAGTCTCTAAACCAGAGGGCCTTTTACTGTTGGCCATGTGAGTGTCTTCTCTTTCTCTGTCTCGAGTGTCTCCCGGTCTCCTCCTATCTACCTAGTGTGTGCATTTTTCATGAATGCCTTACCTTTAGTTACCATGCATTATTTCTGCTCTACTCTCAGGGCTCGCTGGCCTGGCTTGTCCCGCTCTCTCCCTCCCTGTTTCTGTAACCTCCATGTGGCTGATTGCCATATTCTGTACTTACTATGGGTTTTAGTAATTGGAATTGTGGATATCACAAAGCCAACAGGTATAATACGTTTTGATGTGGTCCCTAATGCATTGTAAGACTTACATATATGACAATATGTTGATGTATGTAATTGTCTTTATGATAGAGCCACATACAAAAAAACATCCATTTGTGTATATGATTATTAACATAAGCTTGGTGGCAGCAGTACTAAGAGAGTTGAGTATTTATTATGAAGAACACAGATTTTCCTCCCACACTATTCTCTACATTGCTTTTATAAACTGGTTACCAGTGCAATTATATTAGTAATAAGTTACATTTTACCCATTATATACAGTCTAATATACCACAGGTATCAGCCAATCATCCAAGTATCCGGTTTATAATGTTCTTTACAACAAACGCCTCAACCCTCTTAGAGCTGCTGGTGTTGTTATGATCCCTCTCCATGAGTACACCAAACACCCTGGGACTGACTTAGCATTTGCTGCCCACATACAGGCCCTCTCTGTCAGGCATTGACTCAGCTTCCAGCCACATTTACCTCAATGCAAGTCTTGTCTTGCCATCGGCTTTTTGGAGACCCTAGACAGGATTTGGTTTCTGTGGCAAAGCACCTTGCAACAAACTATTTGTGTGGCCCGCCTATGTTTGTTTTTGAAGCGCTATATTGATAATGTTTTTTATGTGGAAGCTAAGTTAATTTTCCACTCTAATTATTTTAGCTTTAAAAAGTTGTACATACTGAAGGATATATTACGGTACAGACGAAAGGACAATCATTCCTTTTATTATTCAATGCTTGTTTCCTCACATGAACAGTATATCGAACTGAGTGAAATGTCTAGATCTTTTGCAACCAGAATATATCAGAGGTAGCTACAGTCAGGCTTATCCCAGATCTGTAATCCTATTTCCTGTCATTTTCCCAGAACCACTTCCATGTTAATATGACATCTTACAAAAATGACTAGCTTAATTGATAAGAGCTCCCTGGGCACATGCCCTGAAAGCCTAGTTGAATTGAGTTGCATTCATTCACAGAAACTAGAAGTTTAAATACCTGTCCACACACTCAATCAAACAGACTCCAACCTCTCCACAATGGCCAAGACCAGAGAGCTGTGTAAGGACATCAGGGATAAAATTCTAGACCTGCACAAGGCTGGGATGGGCTACAGGACAATAGGCAAGCAGCTTGGTGAGAAGGCAACAACTGTTGGCGCAATTATTAGAAAATTGAAGAAGTTCAAGATGACGGTCAATCTCCCTAGGTCTGGGGCTCCATGCAAGATCTCACCTCGGGGGCATCAATGATCATGAGGAAGGTGAGGGATCTGCCCAGAACTACACAGCAGGACCTGGTCAATAAACTGAAGAGAGCTGGGACCACAGTCTCAAAGAAAACCTTTAGTAACATACTTTGCCGTCATGGATTAAAATCCTGCAGCGCACATAAGGTCCCCCTGCTCAAGCCAGCGCAAGTCCAGGCCCGTCTGAAGTTTTCCAATGACCATCTGGATGATCCAGAGGAGGAATGGGAGAAGGTCATGTGGTCTAATGAGACAAAAATTTAGCTTTTTGGTCTAAACTCCACTCGCCATGTTTGGAGGAAGAAGTACAACCCCAAGAACACCATCCCAACCGTGAAGCATGGAGGTGGAAACATCATTCTTTGGGCATGCTTTTCTGCAAAGGGGACAGGATGACTGCACTGTATTGAGGGGAGGATGGATGGGGCCATGTATTGCGAGATCTTGGCCAACAACCTCCTTCCCTCAGTAAGAGCATTGAAGATGGGTCGTGGCTGGGTCTTCCAGCATGACAACGACCCGAAACACGCAGCCAGGGTAACTAAGGAGTGGCTCCGTAAGAAGCTTCTCAAGGTCCAGGAGTGGCCTAGTCAGTCTCCAGACCTGAACCCTATAGAAAATCTTTGGGGGGTTTCTGTACCAAATATTAAGTTCTACTTTTCGGATGTATCAAATACTTAAAGTCATGTAGTAACATGCAAATTAATAATAAAAAAATCATACAATGTGATTTTCTGGGTTTTTGTTTTAGATTCTGTCTCTCACGGTTGAAGTGTACCTATGATAAAAATAACAGACCTCTACATGCTTTGTAAGTAGGAAAACCTTCAAAATCAGAAGTGTATCAAATACTTGTTCTCCCTACTGTACATTTTTCAATAACAAAATAGAAATCTTTTAACTTAGGAGAAGTTCATAAATCATTATTTGTTGGAATAACTCATTTTTTATCACAGCTTTCACGCGTCTTGGCGTGCTCTCCACCAGTCTGTCATATTGCTGTTGAGTTACGTTATGCCACTCCTGGCACAAAAATATAAGTAGCTTTGCTTTGTTTGATGGCTTGTGAGCATCCATCTTCCTCTTGATCAAATTCCAGAGGTTATCAATGGGGTTCAGGTCTGGTGATTAGGCTGGCCATGACAAAGACTTGTTCTGGTGGTCCTCCATCCACAACTTCATTGACCTAGCTGTGTGGCATGGAGCATTGTCTTGCAGGAAAAAAACTATTCTCAGAGTTGGAGAAAATTGTCAGAGCAGAAGGAAGCAGGTGCTCCAGGATTACCTTATACTTGGCTTGATTCATGCGTCCTTCACACAGATAATTCTGCCCTCTTCCTGCCTTGCTGAAGCATCCCAAGATCATCACAGATCCACGACCAAATTTTACAGTTTGTGCGAGACATTGTGGCTTGTAGGCCAAAGCAGAAAATGTGATTTGTCTTACTCCATTCCTCTATGTTCCAATGCTTGTGGTCGTTTGCAAACTTCAGCTTGGCTCTTATTTGATTCTCATTGATGAAGATCATATTTCTAGCTCCGCACGACTTCAGCGCTGCCCCTAGAAGCCTGTTTCGAACCGTCCTCGCTGTGCACTTTACCCAAGCTGCTGTTTGCCATTCTTTTTGTAGGTCACTTGAAGTCATCCTAATATCGAGTTATATTCGAATGAGTTGACGGTTATTTTGGTCAGTGGACAGACGTTTTCGCCTTCTGCCAGTTTGTAGCTTTGTTGTCCGCAATGTCTGTTTGACCTTGTTCTTATGAACCGCTGTCTTTGAAATTTTCAGGATGAAAGCAACCTGACGCTCACTGTTTCCCTCTTCCAGAAAAGCCCAAAATGAACCCTTCTTTTCCTCACTCAAAGTTTTCCTTTTCAACTCTTCACGTTTTCAAAAAATGCCATGTCCAAAAAATAAGTACACCTTCAACTGAAATACCTGTTGTTGACTTTGGCTTTAAAAAACTTTGTCAATAATTTAGTTTTTTCTTTCAAACTGTCTATCAGTCTCTTACATCTTATATTTGCCCACTTTTCTTTCCAGTAATCTAATTAGCATCTTTACTGTCATGTTTGACTGCTTTCTTGCATGCACGGTCCCCCACAGCATTTCTACAGTATATGATTGAGATCTGGGCTTTGAATTGGCCACTCTGTAACTCCATTTAATCTTTTTCAGCTACTCTTTTCAAGCTTCCCAAGTGTTTTTTGGATAATTGTCCTGTTTAAAGATGCATGTTTGTTTCAGCTTCATCTGGTCTCTCATTCTCCTGAGGAATTCTCAGGTACAATATGAATTCATGGTTAACTCGATTAATGGCATGTTGGTTAGTACATTACGCAGCAAAGTAGCCCCAAACCATAATGCCGCTGCCTCCATGCTCTACAGTTGAGGTATGAGGTTCTTCTCTTTAAAGGCTGTAGTTTTCGCCAAACACTGCAAGTGGCAAGGAAGCCAAACAACTACTCTGTGTTGTCTGGCAAACATTAGCATTGTCTTGATGTTCTTTTGAGAGCAGAGGCTTTTTTCTTTCTGAACTCTCATGTAGCCCAGGTTTGTGTCATCTGTTGCTGATAATTTATATTTATTGTGGCAAGGGGGGCCTGTAGATCACTTGATGTTACCCCTAGAGGCTTCTATGAGCAACTTTCGGTCAGCTTTTAGTCTGAATTGGTTAGCAAATGTGGATTGCCACTGGTCTACCCTTTTCCCGATTTGTTGATGATTCGTCAAGCAGTGAAATTATATACTTAGGTGTCACGTCCCCGCCTCCGCCAGCACTCAGCAGAGGGCGCCCGCGCTCCAGAAACCCTGTACACACCTAACACACCTGTCACCAATCACCTACTCACACACCTGTCCCCAGTCACCTAATCACCACACAGTCAAATACAGCTCCCTGCCATCTCACCCCTGCCAGATCAATGGTTTATGATTACATGCCCTATCTCGCGTTCCCTAGTTCTTCGTCCTGCCTTTCCGTGCTCCGACCCTTCGCCCGTTCTCGACCATTCTGCCTGTTCCGTACCTGTACTTTAGCAGCCCGCCCGTGTTTCGACCTCTCGCCTGTTCCTGACTACTCTGCCTGTTCCTCGACTGTACTTCTGCCACCAGCCCGTGTACCGACTCTCTGCCCGTCCCTGA
>JACXGJ010000206.1:0-19180 GCA_016801105.1 Esox niger | reverse complement strand
TAGGATTGCTTGGAAATAGCTTTGTAACCACTACCAGACCCATGGTTATAATTAGTATTTCTTCTGAGATCCTTGGAATACGTATTTTGATCATAATATGGTGAAGTTCAAACCAAGTTACTCTCTAAGATTTGTGGTGTAATTTTTGCGGTTTTATGTGATTTTAAATTTAGGGGTGTACTAACATTTCCACTTGTGTAAATTGCATTTCTGTTCATTTTGACTGAATAAAAGTATGAATGTGTATAAGGTTACCTTTAGCAATGAATGTGGCATGAATATATCTCAAATATCCATGTTCAAGTATGTCCAAGAATGATTCTTCTCTTCAGGGTCTATATGTTTCCCTCTCTCTTTGGCTATTTCTGTCTCCATGTTCATCTTTTATATATATACTGCTTAGTTCTTTACTTTCAAGTCCCATTTATTTTCTGAACAGAGAAATGTTTTGTACATGATGCTTTTAATTGAGCCTGTCTGGAGAGCCAAATGTGTGGCACTGTTGCACACAAGCTCAAGGTCCAATATGAATTGCTTATCGTCACTCTTTAAAACATCTTCCATCCTGTCACACTAATATCAGTTGTCTTTCCTCTCTCTTTGTTAAGAAAACCGTGCGTCTAGTGGTGAACTACCACAGGAGCCAGAAGGCACTGCTGAGAGTGAGTCCACTAGTGCCCCTGCAGAGCCTGGTCCCAGCCATCTGTGAGAAGTGTGAGTTTGATCCAGCCCACGTCCTGCTGCTGAAGGACAATGTCAGCAACCATGAACTGGAGCTGGATAAGTCTTTGAGCGAGCTGTGCATCAGAGAGCTCTACGTGCAGGACCAGACACTTGGTAAATTAACATCCTATATACCCCATATCCATCAACCTTGGTCTATTACTCTAGACTTGTTTGTGCTGTGCCCTGTGGTCATTATCTGGTCCTTGGCAAATGAATGATAAAAAGTTTTGACAAAACAATTAGATCTGGGGCAAGCCTACTCCACCCCCCCTCACCAAATACTCTACCCTAAGGATGTTAGACTGTTTGACGTTCAAGGTGCTGTCAATGAAGCAAACATATCTGGGACCAAGTTAACTTTCCAGGCTATCTTTCTTACCGTTCTCTCTCTTGTTATTGAACATATTTAATTTGATTTCCCACTGTTGTCAAAAGGGGCTTTTATCTGTCACGCCTTTACACCCTTATTGTGTATAATCAGCAAATACACCTGATGTTTTGAATGGAAGTAACATTTACTGTCTAAATGCCGCTAACAATCTGTCATCTTTTCTTGGCCTGTAATGATAAGCGCAGGGTGGAATTGAGTCTGTTGTACTTCATATTACTAGGGTGTATGGGCAGGATACATTGTGAATGTTCCTGTAAACTTCATGATAATCAGATGCCTACCTGTGTTTATTCTGTGTCTTTCAACTCTGACCTAGAGAGACAATAGAAATGTTTGTTATTAGATCACTTTTTGTAGAAACTATTCAGAGGTCCTAAATGTTGTAATCCTATGATTGTTTTCAGTTCTTCGACATAAAATGGCATCTGCACCCGCTCTAAATTACTCAGGTATTATTGTGTCTGTATGCTGCTAACTGTTTCCATCTAACATTCTGTAGTAGTGAGGAGCTGCAGCTTAACAGTCACTTGTGGTTTCTCATTAACGCTCTGTAGTCATCCAGTTCCTCATCAAAGAACATGCTTGCTTGTTTTGTTTGCTTCTTTTAGCCTACTTCAAATGTAAGATGCATTTCAAGTTATATTCCTGTTGTTATGCATTTCCTTTCTGCTAAGAGCATGAAAAAAACTTGAGATATGTTGCCTTCTCAAAAAAGTTTTGTTGTAGTGCCATCTACAGTGGAGTTTTGGAGCTTGTTTTTTTTTCAATTACTGTACCACCAACTGAGTTTTTTTCAGCTCAAAACACCCCTGAATTACACCCTCATGTCCATTTTACCAGTCTGTTTTGTCATGGGTGCCCAGTACCCCTGTTGTCCTGTTACCCCTATTGTCCTGTTACCCCTATTGTCCTAGTCCCCCAATTGTCCCAGTACCCCTATGGTCCTGTTACCCCTATTGTCCTGTTACCCCTATTGTCCCAGTACCCCTATGGACATACTTCTCCTATTGTCCTACTCCCCCTATTTTCTCAGTACCCCTATTGTCCTGTTACCCCAATTGTCCCAGTATCCCTATTGTCCTAGTACCCCTATGGTCCCAGTACCCATATTTTCCTAGTACCCCTATTGTCCTGTTACCCCTTTTGTCCTAGTACTCCTATTGCCCCAGTACCCATATTTTCCAAGTACCCCTATTGTCCCAGTACCCCTATTGTCCCAGTACCCCTATTGTCTCAGTACCCCTAGTGTCCTGTTACCCCTATTGTCCTAGTATCCCTATTGTCCTAGTACCCCTATGGTCCCAGTACCCATATTTTCCTAGTACCCCTATTGTCCTGTTACCCCTTTTTTCCTAGTACTCCTATTGTCCCAGTACCCATATTTTCCTGGTACCCCTATTGTCCCACTGCCCATATTTCCATAGTACCCCCATTGTCCCAATACCCTATTGTCCCAGTATCCCTATTGTCCTAGTACCCCTATTGTCCCAGTACCCATATTTTCCTAGTACCCCTATTGTTCCAATAACCCTATTTTCCCAGTACCCCTATTGTCCTACTACCCCTATTGTCCCAGTACCCCTATTTTCCCAGTACCCCTATTGTCCTACTACCCCTATTGTCCCAGTACCCCTATTGTCCAAGTGCCCCTATTGGCCTACTACCCCTATAGTCACAGTACCCTCATTGTCCTGTTACCCCATAATCCTACTACCCCTATCATCCCAGTACCCGTTTTGTCTTACTTCTCCTATTGTCCCAGTACCTCTATTGATCCAGTACCACTATTGTCCTGTTACCCCATAATCGTACTACCCCTATCATCCCAGTACCCCTTTTTTCTTACTTCTCCTATTGTCCCAATACCTCTATTGATCCAGTACCCCTATTGTCCCAAAACATGGATCTAAAAACAAACGTGTGAGTGTTTGTGTGTTTGAGGGGGCAAACTGTTATAACATTAGTTACATTACTTGATAATAATGTTCTAAAGACTGCCTGTACCTTTATCCGCATGGTGTATTTGACCACTAACTGGATGAATGAATGAACTGCATGAATGAAAACTAATGTGCTCAGTGTGATGGCCCTTTTAATCTTTTTCTTTTGGTCTATAGAATCCTTCCATCCTAACACATCCGCTGTCAGTGAGGCTGATAAAAAAGGTCTACTGGGATTCTTTAAATTTAGCCGAAGAAAATCTAAGGTAAGCTTACGAGAAATGTGACACAGGAGCTTATTGACTTGGCCGACAATGTGATATCATAGTGATCATCACCAAATCCACAGGAAAAAACAATTAGGATTTTGTTGTTATTAGCACCAAATTGATCCATAGATTGTCACTACTGATTGAGCATTGTTTGAATACATTGACATTTCATGAGAAATAACCCCTTAATAGCATGTAGAAATGAATGGCACCATGTATAAGCTTTTACTGTGTGTGTTTGCAGATCAAGCTCTCTTTAAACTGTGACTTATATTGTCAGTTATTTGTTATACCAGTGTCTGGATATTACCAGTGTCTGCTATTTACAAAAGCTCTCTAATCTCATGCTGAGCGTATGGCTTTATATAATAAAACATTCATAATTTTTACTGTCATGGTACAAAATATTTAGACATTTAGATCTGTAGTAATGCCATTTTCAGATAAACGCATTAATTAACTGCATGTCATAATTGTGTAGTAGCTGTATTCTGCCGTATTGCATGTTAGCTGTACATTCAATTTCAGGCTGAAGAACAGTCATCTGTGAACATGGATGCGCTTGATGATAATGCTATTCAAAATAATGCATACTTCTCCAATGTAAGTACTAATAACCTTACTCTGAAATAAATCTAAATGTTGTATTTGCATCTTGCATTATTTTCTTTTAATATTTACATTTCTGAAACTTTAGATCTATTGAATTCATGAGAAAGGCACTATGTTTTAAGATATATTTTCAATAGTGTTTTATTGTTGTCTGTAGGGTGAGACTTCCAACTTCATTGGCTGATCCTTTCTGATGACCCTGTTGGTAATTGGCCATTCGCTTGTGATGACTCTAACCATGTCATCTCCTTCCGACTCAACAGGTTACACTAACTGGGTCATTAGGAAGAATAAGCCAATCATTTATACAGAAATTGACTACTTTGACATTGAGATGCATGTTGTAACAGAAGCAATAATTGCATGGATACAAAGAAAACACTTTCTATCTCTATAGTCTTAAACTATATAAGTGTACTTCCTCTATATACAGGTGCATCTCAAAAAATTATATTGTGAAAAAGTAAAAAGAATCCTGTAATATAAACCAAAAAGTGACACATTTATATATTCTAGATTCATTACACATAAAGTGAAACATGTTTTAAGCCACAGATCATTACTGAAAGGGCTGGCTGTTTACAGAGTGCTATATCAGAGCATAGTCATGGAAAGTTGACTAGAAGGGAAAAGTGTTGTATGAAAACGGCCACAGGGATGACTACAGCCATGAGAGGATTGTCAAGCAAAGCTGATTCAAGAGCTTTGGGGAACTTCACAAGAAGTGAACTGAGGCTGGAGTCAGTGCATCAAGAGCCACCATGCACAGACCTGTCCAAGAAATGGGCTACAAGTGTCACATTCCTAGTGTCAAACCACTCCTGGACCAGAGACAATGACAGAATCGTCTTACCTGGGTGAAGGAGCAAAAGAACTGGACAGTTGCTCAGTGGTCCAAAGTCCTCTCTTCAGATGAATGGAAATGTTGCTTTTAATTTGGAAATCAATGTCCCAGGGTCTGGAGGTAGAGTGGAGAGGCACATCCAAGTGGCTTGAAGTCCAGTCTGAAGTTTTCACAGTCAGTGATGATTTGTTTTGCCATGTCATCTGCTGGCATTGGTCCACTGTGTTTCCTGGGCTTCCATAACACCTCACCAGTGCCACAGGCTGATTGCCTCCTTGCCGTGCCACACTGATGCATTCATTTATGCAGAAGGAGCCCCAACCAAGTATTCAGTGCATGAATTAACATACTTATGAATTAACATACTTTTTTGTGTGTTTTGAGTTAATCAGGTGATTAGAGCTCTTCTCAGGTCGAACATTTCTGTATTATTAATTTTTAATATTTTGAGATACTGTATTTTTTATTTCCTTGAGCTTTAAGTTGTAATCATCAAGACTGAAACAAAAAATACTTGAAATGTTTCACGTTATGTGTAATGAATCTAGAATTTATTAAGTTGTCTTTTTTTATTTGAACTACAGGAAAAAATGACATTTCCACAATATTCCAATTTTTTGAGGTGCACCTGTGCAGGACTGTGGTGTCAGTTGTTCTATTGATGTACCAGTAGAGGGCACAATTGACAAGCTGATCCAACTCACCATATGATTCTATTCAATATGATGGTGCTCACTATATAATTTCACAAAGTATATGAATCCACTCAATTAGTGATTAGACTCAGTATATGATTCCACTCAGGGCATGATTTCACTCAGTCAATATACATTCATGGATTTAGCTTCCAAAGGAAGCCAACCTCCAATACAGTCTATGTTTCATATTGTTTTATCAGCTTTACTCAGTGAAAAATATTACTTATATTATATATTATGTATTTATTTATAGTACATACAGTGTATCTACAGTAAGTATCTATTTACTTTCCTGTACAGTGTCTCTACTCCATCATATTACTGAAACATTAAATGTTGACCTTTTAGGCAGGTAACTAAATCATTTTCATAACTATGATTTGCCTCAAATTAGATGGCTTTACTTTAAATTATTGTCTAGCTGACTTACATTCGCACACACGCACACACACACACATACATACTCTTTGCCTATAAACATTACTTAGGATCATGATACGTCATTGTACTTCACCTGGCTACTCACCGAACCTGGCTGTTAACTCAACATGATGATAATAATAATAATAATAAATGTTATTCTGGTTACTGAAATGCCATTCAGGGACATCCTATAGAATTTCCATTGCACTACATACTGCAAGGTCATAAAATCCAAGGAATGATAAAAAACATTGGCTTTATATTAAAGCATTTCAAGGCTGACAATAAAATACTATATAACTCCTACTGTGACAGCTTGTCTAAGCATAGAGTAACATTTAGTAATACTGACAAGAGTTTTCCCGCAAAACAAAATGGGCTGAATAGTAAAAATGTTGGAATAGTAAATGGGACTTTATCATGTTTATCAAAATCTTGTCCACAAAGTTTAAGTCACATATTAAACAGGCCAAAAGAAAGAAATGTGCCAAATGCTTGGTATCATGGTTTAAAGAGATTTATTTTTCATAATTTGGCAAATTCACCCAGCTTCCTTTGATTTAATAAAAAAATAGCTGGCCAGCAGCAGCTTAAGCCATTGGTCTACCTGATGCTGCAGGGCAGTCAAAACACACCAACAGTGGCTTTACCATCTCACCAGGAGGGCCTCCCCCAACAGGGGTTCTGCTGCCCCCTCATCGCCCTCATAACGGCTACGACTACAATGTTGCCCACAGTTAACCTACATAATCTGACAGTACTTCCACCTGAGTGGCTGTGGTGCCCCAGGTCCCCCAACAGGATGGTCAGCAGGTACACTGGTACCCTGATGTTATGATTGAACTTTTATAGCATGTGTTCTATATAATATCTTACATTGTAATGTGTATTGCATGGGTGACTGTGTTGACAAGTTATTGCTAACCACCCCCACCCCAGACATCCACTGTTCCAGAACATATCTGGAGGGCCAGCGGATCAATCCTGTAACCTGAACAGTACTGTACATGTCCTCGTACTGTGGCCCATAGCAGCTAGGGATGGGACGAAATACCATGGCACCAAAATGTGTGGTTCCTTCATTGCATGAAATGCACCGTGCGGCTTAAAAAAAAACATAAAATAAAAAATGAAGGTGATGGCGCAACCATTGCTAGTTGCGTCCAACTTTGGAACTGAAAGTGAGGATGCACCGCCCATATTTAAATCAAAGGTGCGGCAATACTTTGGTTTTCCAGTAGACAGAAAATTATGAAATGGTTGTCAACAAGACTATGACCATTTGCAAATTATATAAATATTATTTACTTTTTGCTGTTAATTTAATATAATGCATTTGTTTTCAATACTACAGTGTTAAAATAAACACATCTTTTTGCGCAGTCAAACTTTGTTGTTGTTTATAACTTACTAGTTTTTTTAAACCGAAACATGGCTGAACCGCAACGTGAGACCAGAACCACGAAACGCACCCAACCATGAGATAAAGGAATCTTACCATACCTAGCGACCGGGAATATGTTTTACAGAGACTAATAGCACTTTGCTCAACGCATTAAGCCAAGTTCAAACTTTACACTAAATGGCAATAATTTGCTGCACTGAAAACTATGCAGATAGACTACTGTGATACTATTAAGTGTGTAGATTCAGGAATATTTCATAGACACTGATCATTTCCTATCATCCAGTATGTTCTCTACATCATATGTCTGTGTAGATTGTATGTATTCTGCCCTGATATGTTAACTACTTGCTGCACCATCACATTAAGTCATATTTAAAGTATTTAATTTACTTTAGAATAGGTTCGATGTTTAGATCAGGGAGAGATCATAGGTTATAGGCAGCCATGAAATGTATTTTTCTTTCCTTTTTAGGATTTTAAATTAGATGACCAAGTCAGCCTGTTGTACTGTATGTGTGCAGGGAGTACATTCCAGAGCCTGGATGCCAAGCAGCTGGAAGTCTGGGCACCCATGAGGGACAGAGAATGTGTGTATGTGTGTGTTGGGGAACACTAGGAGATAGGTAGCAAAGGTCAGTGGGGACGGTGTGTTGCCAGGTTGTGAAGGGCTTGGTAGTTGGGCAGAAGCATCTTCAATACTTCTACAGTATTCTGCTGTCCACTGATGAGGTCCTCTGATTTGTTCAGTTGTTTAAATGTGCTGCCAGGTAAGGATCCTGGCTGCAGATTTCTGGAACAGTTAAAATCTGTTAGGTGGGTAGGTGAAGATACCACTTAAGAGAGTGCTGTAATAGTTCAAAAGGGAAGTGACGAAAGTATGGATGACACAGATTAACATTGCATGTCAAACGGATGATTTGTCGTGAACAGTTTACATGACTTAAAAATACATAATGCATTTATTATACGTTGTGTCTGAGAATTAACAAACTGGTGGAGAAATCTGTTGAGAAGAGTGTATGTAGTGTAAGAGCTAAAAAAATATTACTTTCCTCATGATACAATTCTGCAGATAATACGAATGTCATGCCAGACATTATGCTGTCTGTTTTTCCAGAGTTTTTTAATTGTACAGAATGAAACTATTTCAGATCACATTGTGTTCTTCTACACAGTGCAGAATGTGGGGTGTGTTCCTGCCTCTAAATCAACATTGTTTTAACTGTCTCTAGTCTTGGCAGCAGAGGAATGACAACCATGGATTTGCATGGGCATTAGACACAATGCTTACCTCGCGGTGTTCCTCAAGCATGGAATTACAGAAGTTCAGGTGGATTTTCCCAAACTCTAATAATAAAGAAAGACTAAATAGCTTTCTTGGACTCTGTTCTGTAACTGATTTCAGATTATATAACATATGCGAAGCATGCACGGCCATTCCTTGATTTGAACATTCCGTTCCAACAGCTGAGAGCGGCAAAAACACTGTTCTCCTTTAAGGATTCCAATTGAGAATTACCGTAAGCTCTCTAAATCTGGAAGGCGTGTTTGTGTTAGTCCTTTCATAATTGAACATGCAGCGAGTGGCTGTACTGTAGGACTCTGAGAGAGCTGGAATAGCATCTGTTTCCTCACACTCACTCTCGTGTGAGAGGGTCGGCCACGAACACGAGGTCAATGTGAAAAGTTCATCAGGAGAACAAGTTCTGGCTGCTGGCCAAGAATCCATCCCCAGCCCCCTGTGGAAGACTGATCTCTAAAACTGCAGGTTTTCTCTCATGGCCACAGCCAACTGACGATACGGGCTTGGGACTAGAATGTATGCAAACACATACTGTACAGAGCTGAGCGATGCAGTATGCATAGTGACCAATGCCATTTGATCCTAAAATGCGCTGATGTACATGTTTGGAGTCAAGAACATGTGATAAATCGAAGAGGGTAGGAAAGTCAAGTTGAACAGGAGATTTGTGTCATAAAGATGATTGATGTAGGCTTAGTTGATCTAGGCTCTGTTCTTAGAGGTGAAAAGCAGCTAATATACTGCAGGATTATATGGCTCAAGCTAGCTTTCTGGTACATAGATTTTTCTTCTCTTTGCTTTACAGCACAGTTCAGTAGCTCTCTGCATTTTCAAGCTTACTCTGCTTTGTAGCCTAGCTTAGTCTAGTCAGGAGTTTCAGAAACCAATTGCTCTGCCAAGAAAATTTACACCCGGCCCACCTGGCCCTCCAGGTGTTGTTCAGTCAAATGTTTGAAATGATAAGAACATTCATACAATTTGAGCCCACGTCAGATATCTTCCAAGTCTTTCTCTGAGTCTTTGCCTGCTTTAGGCCCAACCTAAGCCGGAGACCCTGCTGCAAATGTTTATTTTTTTCTTTTGCATTGGGAGAAGTGATTGTTTCATATATTACTTAACTAGAAATTAATTGGTAGTTGTGTGAAATGCTCTCTCAATGATTTTGATTCGGCCTGTTTATTTTCATTGATTATTTTCTTTCAGAGCACGGTGCACGGAGAAGAGAAGTCTAGTAATTTACAGACAGCCTGGACCCAGATCTCTTTGTGCTGTTTTGCCAACTATTAGGACCAGTTGGTGTGAATAATAACATAATAGTTGGAAAGGCAGCATAAACAGATCTGGCACCAGGCTACGTTTCTCCTGCTCAGAACACCGTTTGATCCTTCTTTGATCATTACCTCAGCTCAGCAGCAGACCTGACAGACAGTGTGTTTGAAAGGCGGTGTAGCTGCAAAACAGTAATGAGGCAGACTGCAGTTGTCACAACTTTCACAAGGCATCCAGGTTCGCCAGGGATCTGAGACATGTACCATTCAGACTACACTGTATGGCCTTGTAGACAGCCCAACCCAAAGCTTGGCAGTGGCATCGTTTAACACAGCAGTAACTGGGGCATGATGAGAATATTCTGACATGTTGTATTCTGTCCTAGCATGGGCCCATGTCAGCCTTTTCATTCTGCACTGAAAGGGCAACACATTTTCTGCCTTGTGCAAATGTTCTGCACAATTGAGGTAATAAAGTCTCACACTGCATTACAACCTCGAATGACAGGTATTCCCTTGTGAAGAATTACCATTCTGCCTATCTAGTACTATTGGAGCATATTTTACAGGCTTGCTACTAAAACGTTTATCTGTGCCATTTATTATCACATAGTTGTTTGGCTACTTTTTAAATCATAACGATTACAGAAATCAATCAAATAGCCCGGATCAAAAGTTTACATACCCTTAAATGACACACACAGGTGAAAATGTCAATTAAAGGTGAATTTTTCACACCTGTAGTTTTTTATATTGCAACAGTATATGTGTATTAATAGTCAATTAGTTTTTTAACTTTCACGTGGATGCAGTAAGCAGGCTAGATACTGAGCCAGCAGAAAATAACAAAAAAATAAATGCATAACAAGGTAATGGAACTTTATTAAGTTGGAAAAGAATGAAATGGAAAAGGATTTAAAAAGATCCAAAGCCTTGCAAATGCCAATCAAAACTGTTCAATCACTTATTCAGAAGTGGAAAATTCTGGGATGTCTTGGTACCAAGGCAAGGTCAGGTAGAAAAAGAAAGATTTCAGCCAAAACTACTTGAAAGATTGTTCGGGATACAATGAAAAACCCACTGGTAACCTCAGGAGAAATACTGGCTGCTCTGGAAAGACGGTTGTTTCAAGGTGCACAATACGATGATACTTGAACAAAAATTAGCTGCATGTTCGAGTTGCCAGAAAGAAACCTTTACTGTGCCAATGCCACAAGAAAGCCTGGTTTCAATATGCATAAAAACACCTTGACACGCCTCACAGCCTCTGGCTGTGTATAATTTCACTGTAATTTGGAGTGACGATACCAAAATAGAGCTTTATGGTCACAGCCAAAAAGATTACAAAAGACTGCGCACTGTCATTGATTCTAAAGGAGGCAATACACAGTATTAAGAACTAAGGGTATGCAGACTTTTGAACAGGGGTCAGTTCATATTTTTCTTTGTTGCCTTGTTTTGTTTTATGATTGTGCCATACTGTTATGACCTACAGTTGAATGTGAATCCCATAATAAATAAAATACAAAATGTGTTTTGCCTGCTCACTAAAGTTTTCTTTACAAATTGTACATATATTAACAATTCTCCAAGGGTATGCAAACTTTTGAGCACAACTGTATATGTAATTTACCACATCTGCTTTTTCACCAGAACATGTTTCAACCTGAATCCCATTGAAAACCTGTGGTTTAGATCAAGGAAGATAGTCCAATAGTACTGACCGAGAAAGTCAAAGATATGGTTCTGTTCTGAGCAAGATCCTTTCTAAGGTATTCGCGCAGAGTTGTAGGAAATGTCTATAGGACAATATCTTTGTAAGTAGAGGAGCACGAAGTACAACAACTATGAAGGTTGCCATTAACCTTGACGATTCAGATGTATGTCTTCATAAATCAAAAGTTTCAGAAATGTCTAGTCTTTGTGGTTATGGATGTGGATATGGGTACACACAAGTGTGTGTTTTGCTTGCGTAGTTACGTGCGTGTTCTCACATCCCTTTGTATTTCTTTTAATTGTATGTGGTGCAATAAGCCTTGTTCCTCTCCCCTCCTTTAGGGCCAGTCCACAGGGTCCATTGTGCCCTGTGTGGATTCACGGCCCAGCACCCTGGGCCAGTCTCAGTCTGTCATGAATATCTCCAGGATGTCCCCCAGGATGGAGCCTAAGAAGAGACAGGCCCCCCCACCCCCGACCCCCACACCCTGCCAGGACCGCTACACAGTGAAGGCCTGCCATGTGAGAGAGCAACACACACGTAGTTCCGGCCGCCGTGACCTGTGTTTAGATCCACTGTACTATAGCAACAAAAAATACATTTTCCGTAATCTACTTGTGTGTGGATCTAACAGCTAGTGTTGTGGAATTATCTTCTCATGGCTGTATGGTGGGAAATGCACTTCGTTGTTCAATATTATGTTGGTCCTAGTGGGCTTTCTGCCTCCCAGCTGAAGATAGAAGCGTTTTGTTTGGAAATGTTTGTTGTGTTCATAGGTTACTAAAACATTGGTTAATCGGGGCAATAGTCTGTATCCGAAATGTCATCCTATTGCCTATAGTTCACTACTACTGACTGAGGCCCCGAGTGCTCTGGTTCAAACTCCAATCAGGTGCCATTTGGACACAGCCCTAGACTCTAAAAAGAAGCACAACATGTCCACACAAACACCTGACTCACTGAATTCTTTGCACAACTCATGATGTTTTCCAGTCAGGGTTGAATTTGTGTTTAAATGTTGTGGCTCCCAGTTTTCCCTTTCCGTCCGTTTGGTTTGTTATGAGACACTGTTCAGAAAAGATTAAGACATCTTTTTCAGTCCGCTTATCCACATAAAGTGACACTAGCTGCGTTGTTGTGTTAGCATGGATGGGGCAAAGCAATGTGTTTAGAAGACGTCTGACTGCATGTTGAGACACATGACACTGAGTGAGATTGGGCCTGTTGAAACCTTAGACATATACAGATGAAGTCAGATGAGGACAGAGTGTCTTTAAGGGATTGGATGGCTGACCTCAGGTCAGTGTTCCATGGGCCTGAGCTACTGGTATGGCTATTACCAGTAGCTCAGCTATATCCCAGGGGCACAGACAAGAATCTGTGCCCCTGGGATATTTCCCTCTGTTATTCAAAGTACAGTATCAGATCAGTGTTGAAAACAAATTTTGTTTGATTTCAATCTATGAATTTCAGTAGCTTATTTGTAACCTTCTAAATGGATGAATGCAAGAAATTGCACTTTTTTGGGAAGTCATTTTATACAACTGATGCTATCTATTAACAAATACACACATAGAGTACTAGTCAAAAGTTAGGACACACCCATTCAAGTAAGGAACTTTGCTTCAAAACAAAAACATTATCTCCTGTACCTCAATATAAAAGAAATCAAACTGGGGGTATATTCAATATAGTGGAAAAGGGGCCCCTGGGGAAAAGGGTTGGAAACCCTGGGCTGAAAGGTCATGTTTAGAATGTCTTTTGTGACATAGCCCTGCCTGTCATCCTGAGCTTTCCGCTTCAGTGTTCCTTAATAGGTTTGACACAGGCAGACAGGCACGCCTGTTTGGCATGCTGAAAAGGTAACATTAAGCTTACGCAACAATAGAATCTTGTGAAAGTATTTGATTCTGTGATAGTAATGAAACAGAAGATTCGTTTTTTGTGTGGCACAACATAAAATATGCATAAGGTGGGGTGTCATATTTGCAAAGGCATACAGGCATGAAATCTGCTTCACAGGCTGTTCTCAATGTTACTGTATGCAGTCATAGCAAAATAAAGTTGGATAATGGACAAATGTACAGCATCATTGAAATTATTGGCCCTTTTGAAGAATATGAGAAAAGAAAAGCTGTTGTACTTCATTCATTCTGAGGAAATCAACAGAAATTATAAATGTATTTCATCATGTATCTCATGGATAAGGCAGCATTAAGGAACTCATAAAACCTGAAAAGTGTAGGATTAAAGGCACCCTTTTCCTTGTACAATTTTTATGTAAACTGAAAAGAATTGTAAATACAACACTTTTGTTTTTGCCCCAATTTATCATGAGCTGAACTCAAAGATCTAAGACATTTTCTATGTACACAAAAGGCCTATTTCTCTCAAGTATTGTTCACAAATCTGTCTAAATCTGTGTTAGTGAGCACTTCTCCTTTGCCGAGATAATCCATCTACCTCACAGGTGTGATATATCAATATGCTGATCAGACAGCATGAGTATTGCACAGGTGTGCCTTAGGCTGGCCACAATAAAAGGTCAGTTTCACTGCATTAGTGGGGTCCGGGGGTGTCCGAAACCAGTCAGTATCTGGTGTGACCACCATTTGCCTCATGCAGTGCTACACATCTCCATGGCATACAGTTGATCAGTTTGTTGATTGTGGCCTATGGAATGTTGGTCCACTCCTCTTCAATGGCTCTGCAAAGTTGCTGGATATTGGCAAGACCTGGAAAACGCTGCTGTGTATGCCGATCCAGAGTATCCCAAACATTGTTCGATGGGTGTCATGTCCGGTGAGTATGCTGGCCATGCAAGAACTGGGATGTTTTCAGCTTCCAGGAATTGTGTACAGATCTTTGCAACATGGGGCCATGCATTATCATTCTGCAACATGAGGTGATGGTCGTCGATGAATGGCATAACAATGGGCCTCTGATCTCGTCACAGAATCTCTGTGCATTCAAACTGCCATCAATAAAAGACACCTGTGTTCATTGTCCATAACACACGCCTGCCCATACCATAATCCCACCGCCACCATGGGCCACTTGATCCACAACGCAAACCGCCCACCCACACAACGCCATACACGCTGTCTGCCATCTGCCCTGTACAGTGAAAACCATGATTCTTCCGTGAAAAGAACACCTCTCCAAAGTGCCAGACGCCATCGAAGGTGAACATTTGCCCAGTCAAGTTGGTTACGACGACGAACTGCAGTCAGGTCGAGACCCTGATGAGGATGACGAGCATGCACTTGAGCTTCCCTGAGACGGTTCCTGACAGTTTGTGCAGAAATCCTTTGGTTATGCAAACCAATTTTTGCAGCAGCTGTCCGGGTGGCTGGTCTCAAACCATCTTGGAGGTGAGGATGCTGGATGTGTAGGTCCTGGGCTGGTGTGGTTACACGTGGTCTGCGTTTGTGATGCCGGTCGGATGTACTGCCAAATACTCTAAAACGCCTTTGGAGACGGCAAATGGTAGAGAAATGATCATTCAATTCATGGGCAACAGCTCTGGATGACATTCCTACAGTCAGCATGCCTAATGCACACTACCTCAAAACCTGCAACATCTGAAATACCATACATTTACAGTAAAGGTCTGTCAGCTCGAGTGCCAGAAAAAACGTCAAACAGAAAAATATTGTGGAAAAAAACGTCTCTGTTGTCATTCTGCTACATCTATCCACTGCCTTCAAAACTGTGACCCATCAGATGGTCCTACCCCCTCAGGCTGTCCATCCTTGGATCTAACCACTGTCGGATTCTGTCCTACCTGGCAGGCTGCTCCTGCGTCTGGCCCACCCTCACTACTAGTGTCCCCCAGGGCTCAGTCTTAGGCTCTCTTTTCGCATAGTCACACCATGTCTTATCTTCACATGGTCACTCCTATCATGTCTATGTGGATGACAGCTTCCCCTCTATGGCTTCAGGCTCTTTTCCCCACATACCTAACCGGACTCTTCGTTCTGACACCAGTCAAAACTCTTCTCCCTCTTTCACCACAATGGTGGAACCAGTCTCTCTTTGAAACTAGGATGGAGTCCCTTCCCTGAAAACATCTGCAACCATACCTTTTCAAAGACTTTTCGAAAAGAACTCTACTGCAAATGACACTTCACCTTCCAGCCTTCTGACACTCAGATGGTTACATGAATTTCTGTTTGCCTGTTGGACCTTGACAAAACCAAGCTGCTCTGCCTCTGGGAGATGACCTGTCAGCTGCAGGACATCCTCATCACTGGTGACAGAATGTCATTGTCCCTTTCCCTAATAGCAAAGAACCTTGACCAACAACTTCTCATTCTCTGCAAACATAAAATTGGCATGTCTATACTGCAGTTCATGCTTTATAACATTGGTGAAGTACAACCTTACTGGAAATGGCTCAGGTTCTAATCCAGGCACTTGTCATCTCACATCTGGAATACTGTAACTCAATGGTGTCAGGGCTCCCTGCTTGTGGCATCAAAACCATGCAAATTACACAAAACATTGCAGCACACTTGGTATTTAACTTTCTGCCACATCATTTCAAGTCCCACGTTTTCACGAATGCGTTTCAGAGATTGCTTGTGATCTGAGTCATATGTTTCATAGTCAACCTATTAGATTACTTATTAGAGAGTCGTCGTTAATTAGCCCAAACCTGAGTTCATTAATAGAGAATTGTTACTGCTGAAGCTTTCATTTCTCCATGTAGGCTTAGGTTGTTTTAGGTTGTTTTGTTTTACCTCATTCAAACTTGTTAGTTAATAAACAAAGATTCATCAGTAATGGATGTAAGGACAGACTGAATGTGTGAGCCAAATGGCACCCTCTTTCTTTAGTGGTTCTATTTGGTACACAGTTACAATGTTGTTTACTAGGAGGCTATGTCTCGCTCTCTCCATAACAAGCTGATTCTTTTCTTCTTTCCTAAAGAATAAAACATTGTGTTCTTACTCAGGAACAAAGAGAGAAGCCAAAACAAACATCTCACTGGAACTGTGTTGTCTTCGGTAGTCTACTGCAAAGAAAATGCCAAAACAAACATCCCACTGGAACTGTGTAGTCTACGGTAGTCTACTGCAAAGAAAGATGACAAAACAAACATCCCACTGGAACTGTGTAGTCTACGGTAGACTACTGCAAAGAAAGATGCCAAAACAAACATCCCACTGGAACTGTGTAGTCTACAGTAGACAACTGCTTGGGTCTCTGTTTCCCTGTGTGTCTGAGACAGTTTAATAAAGAAAATTTAAAAAAACTCAATACCTCAAGAAATGCTTAAAAAACATTGGCTGTGTTAGAATGTAATCTCTATTTAGCTATCAAAATAATGTCTTAACAGCTGGTAAATATGGTACCATTTTCCTACTTTTTGCCCAGAGTAGTCCATTCTTCATCTTTAGTGGCCTGTTAGGTTCATTTACCCCCAAAACATGTGTATCACATTTACTGGCACCCCTAGACATTCTTATGAGTAAAATCTAACAGTATTATATTCTCATTCATGTTTTGGTTTCAGTTCACATGAGTGATTAGGAACACATAAGTGGTAAGCCATGTCTTTATGTTTCATTGCGATATAAATCTGAGGTGCAAAATTCTTATAGCCTTCCATCAATATGTGAAAGACCAAAGAATACAGTAATGATGTGTGATACAAGGTTGTTGAACTGCACAAATCAGAAAATGGCTATAAGAAAAAAGTTCAACAGTTGAAAATGCACATTTCCCTATTAGGGCAATAATTAAGAAGTTTAAACTAGAGATGTTTAGAATCGTCCTGGAAGAGGACATGTGTTTACATTGACACCACACACAGTGAAGAGGATTGTTCAAGTAGCCAAATAATCTCCAAGGAGCACCTCTGGAGAATTGCAGAATTTAGTTGGCCTTTGGGGTCACGAAGTCTCCAAAACTACAATCACATGCCACCTACATACCACAAGTTGTTATGGAGGATTGTCATGAAAAATTACTTTTCTATCATCAAGAAATAAACTCAAGCACCTACAGCCAAAATCAATGGAACTTTCAATGGGACCAAGTACTATGGTCAAATGAGAACAGAATAGAGCTTTTTAGAAACAAATGCCAGAGGTGGGTTTGCCGTAGACAAAAAGATAACTATGCAGAAAAGTTCATCATAATAACAAATTACAATAATGCATTATATTTATATAGTGCTTTTCACGGACCCAAAGACTCTTTACAAATTGAACATGGAACAGAAAGAAAACATCCCTACTGTAAAGTCTGGGTGTTGAACTTTGTGGTCTGTTTTTCATCCAACAGCCCTGGACACCTTGTCAGGACACATGGTATCATGTACTCTATCAAATACCCGCAGATATTAAATCATAACCTGACTGCATCTGCCGGGAAGCTTAAACTGGGCTGTGGTTGGATCTTCCAGCAAGTCAATGGTCCAAAGCACACCTCAAAATCCACAGATTTTTTTTGGGTAACATTGGACCACAGAATTAAGGTTTTGCCATGGCTGTCACAGTCCTCTGACCTAAACCCCCTAGAAAACCTGTGGGATTAGCGGAAGAGGACAATCCACAAGTGTGGACCATGGAATCTGAAGGATTTAGATGAGTCTGTAGGGAGGAATGGTCTCACATCCCTTGCAACTTATTCTCTAACCTCATTACTCATAGTAGGAGAAGTCTCCGAGTTGTTATCATCGCAAAGAGGATAAACAATAATTAAAAAATTGCCCAGTTTTGCTCATTTTTACCAAGAGTGGACGGCACTGTGTACATATCATTTAAAGTGTGTGTGTGTGTGTGTGTGTGTGTTGCGACCATAAAATGTGTGTGTGGACTGACCACAAAGAGCCTGTACAAAAAAGATCACAGTACCAGATTTGGAAAGGTGAGTATTTAAAAGGTTGTAGCTATAGCAGGTAGGGTGTGAAGCATGTGTTCCCAATGAGCATGTGTCTAACTATTTCCTTTATCGTGTATTGAATAGGGGATAGGATGCCATTTGGGACATCCTGTGAATCCTAATTGAGCATTCCTGCAAGATTAGGGCTTGGACGTTTATGTACATTTTTGGCTTATAGCATTATCGCCACATAGGAAACGCTATAATATGTATACTGTAGTATTTACTGAAGCGTTTTTGTTCAAGTATACAATAGACATCCATGTTGCAGTGTCTTAACTGATGCATACTACAGTATTCACTAGTTTTGCATGTAGTGTTTTTGCCAATGTGAACTAAAATGTTAACTATTGTAAACAATAGTATAGACATTAATATTTATGCAGATTTAAAATATAATTTTCTCTTAGGGAATTGTTTTAGGGAATTTGCTAGGACATAATAATTTGGCAGTTAACAGATATTTTGAACTGTTGAAATATACAGTATCAGCTATTCCATCCACTAGGATAAAATGAGGGCCGTCTACCAAGCTGTATGTTTGCTAAGGCGTTATAGATGAGGATGGTGTTTGGGCGTTCTTTTGTGTAGATTTTGGTTTCATGTCATTCACAAACCATAATCCTAATCTTATTTTTCAGAACCTATATATATATATATATATATATATATATATATATATAT